>JANTCA010057014.1:0-17128 GCA_024741275.1 Chironex yamaguchii
AGATAACTACACATTTTTGGTTCAAAGAAATATTCCATAAATCTAGAATCAGAACGAATCATACTGGTATAAACATTTTACAGCTAAGAACTAACCGATGTACAGCTAAAAACTAAGCGATGTACAGCTAAAAACTAAGCTATGTACAGCTAAGGACTGTTAACCCTCTAGGTTTCCTTCATAGAATTAATAGGCCTATTATTTCTATGGGTTCTACAAATGAATGAGATAGTGAAGTCAATACGAGGTTCCATGGGCGAAAAAAGTGAAAATGGCCATCCCATTGTTTCCAAGAAATGGTGGAGCATCTGGGGAGAATCGATGTTGTTCAATTGGAGGTTTTTTAACATGGACGAGATGAATAAAAGCAGTAACTTGCTGAATCCGTTCAAAATTGTCCGTATACATAGAAGCCTACCAAGAAGTTTAAGGTTTGCATCAATATAGAGAACCGCGAATGGGTATCCCACCTGCTGTCTGGCTTCGTTTTTGTGGTTTTACTAGCTTAACTTTCTGGTCGATACCCTCGAAATTACACATGGGCAAAAATCTTCTAGTTTGGCCTCATCCTTGGCAGTTCTTGGGATGACCTTGAACTGCCCTTTTCTTCTTGCAACAATTAAGTGCGCTCTGGCAGTGCATTGCTTTTGCCACATGGCAACCACCTCACTAATCTTAGGGAGGCGCGTTGCAGGGAAAACATTAAAGAGATTGAGCAGGAAAAGAGTCGATGCCATTTTATGTCAATAATGCGACAAAGGATACAAAAATATAATTCAAACTGCAACCTCACCAGAGTCCTGTTTAAGAGTTGTATTTAATCTTGATCCTATTTCTCCACCCAAAATGGCTTACGTAACAAACAACTACTTCAGCAGTGGTTGACAATAACCAACTTAGACGAACAAATCTCAGCTATGTTAACTGAGCAACTAAGACTCTCAAGACTGTCAACAAGGACTTAAACTTCCAAACAGAGAAACTACCACTACGACTTGTCGATAGTGCAATTATGAAAAATCTTGAATAATGATAATGCAATTTTGAAAGTCGGTAATGACTCGTCAGAAAGGAAAGTATATGTATATGGCAACCTATTTATACGAAACATGTAGCAAAACTGGCTAATCCTAGACAACTACAGAAACAAAGAAAGAGAAAATAAAGAAACAAAACACTATTGGATGAGTCCAAGTGAAAAAACGAACTCTTTTAGGTATTAGCATGATCTTTACATTGCAACATCTGTAGACAAATTCGCTAAAAACCAGCATACATTCTTGGTTAGTAATTGCGAACTTTTGAGCGGCCTTAAGGACAATTAACAAATCTTCCCTGTGGACGTCATTGTTCCTTAGGTCTCTACGGTACAGTATATATGAGATGAGGGTCACTCCTCCATTTCAACGTGGTTTGGAAAGTACTCTATCGATTGTCAATATTGAGTCTGAACATAGAAATAATAGATTTCGTATTTGTACGAGTCTGAAAGTTTTGGCCCGATGTCATGGAGTTATTGAAAGTTTCACGCTGGTGTTGTCAATTAATCGACAACAAAGACAAGCACATAAGTTTCCACTCCAAAAAACTAGTACTAACTCTCCGTTACTTCTCCCCTGACAAGCTTATTTCTACTAACATAATCAATGCTTATATACATACTTAGGGGAATCATGGTTATGGAAAACATGCTAAAAATCTAAATTACATGATGTCGTAAGTGCCCTTATTGCATCAATTATCCATTCAGTAATATTATGCGCCACATCGGTTACGTTAAATTATCCACACCATCTACGTCATCGTGTTGCAACCTTTTAAACCTTTCATATCTATGGTTGCAACAAATTCATTTCACTTTATTTATTCTTGTTTTCGTAACACGCTGAAGGAGCCTAGCGTGAGAGGAGATATTTGTGCGGAATAAATTTCTTTGGAAAAAATTGCCGTACTTTTTTGCGAAACTTTTTCTGCTTTGGTTACCTTCGTAAATGTTCCAGTTTGCGTAATATAACCAAATGCACTAAACTCTGAACGGACGAGCGTTTGCGGATCACTGGCAAAGCAAAGACGTCATATCGTCCACATGTTTTGGAATCTGTCTATGTTACAAGAAAAACCAGAGGTTGGTATACTGTAAATCTGTCTTGTTAATCTGAATTGGCTAGGTTTCATCTCCATTGTGGTTATAAATTTTGTTTCTTCAACCCACTTCCCGACCTTTCGTACTCCTCAAAGTCTTTGACAAGAGACCCAAAGTATCCTTTTCAGTTTTTCATCTCAATTTTAAACAACAGCTGACACATAGTGAACAGGAAACACTGAAATACCATTGTACCCGAAAGTAGTAGGGGCATGGGATTGCTCGAAACACAATCAAAAGAAGAACCCCAAGTTAACTGAAAGATCACATGGATAAGTGGAGTAGCTTTTTCATGCTGCTGAAACTTTAAATACCTTCTTCATTAACGTTAATCACGAAACTCTTGCTGCCAGTGTTGTCGACCTGCATTGCTGATTTTTAGATGATCCCCTTACCTGGGATACAATGTAAATGCATTATCTTAAACTGCATCTGTATTTCAGCTTCGGTCGCTACGCAAGAGAAAATACAAGAGTGCCATATAATAAAATGAAGCTCTATTACTTAGAATTGCCTCAAATGAGGAACGCAGACTATACATAATTGTAGCTAGCGTCTAACACAATTTCAGTTTGGAAATTATCGATGTGCATGATTACAAAGAGGATTCAGAGGGCTCATCCAAGTACAGACTCGATAGAGATTGCTTACTATTCAGAGTACCTGACCACTACGATATAGAGACGGTATTACAAAAAGTTAAAACATTTCCACTTTAGTAAAGGTTACGTTGCATATTTAAAGTGGACATTGCGTCTAGCATAGTAAATAGAGGATGTGCTTCCCTCAGAGTAGCTTCTCTATGAGGGAAAGTCGTAGAGGGTATGTCAACTATTACAAAGTTAGGATTTAAGCAATCAAAGTAAAGAACTCCAAAATAACATTGAATTGACCATAAATTGTAAAGGGAACATAAATTTATAGATTCGAACGTAAAAATAATTCACAGTAGCAGTCACTTGCACAAAAAACTCAAGAAAAAACAGACCTAGAAACAAGACCGAAAAAAGGGACAAAAGTTAGACAAATACCTGAACAAAACATGATGCACACCGTAAAAGATTCATTAAAGTTTCATCTGAGACATAATTGTATATTATATAGTATATTAATCAATCAATTTTTTCATTAACGGCGAAGAGCATCCATTTGATCCATAGCTCGGCACCTTTTGTTCTGTTTTATTGGCATGAGATCCAATCTGATCCTCTTTAGCAACAGATACGAGTTTTTCTCTTTCCACGTGATATCGCGATCGTCTCCAATATACACTAGTAAAATAAATAGAAACAATTTTCATAGAATATCCAGTGATATACTATTTGGTGCCCGCTTTTGATGCTCTGGTTAAGATGCAATCGCTATTTCTAGTCTCCACTTGGTGAGAAAATCTCTCAAGGTGTTGGCATGTTGTTATGTGCAATCGTGACTGTTTACATGCATTACGGGCGCTATGAATATAATTGGAAATTTGATTGGCTTACCATTTGTTACACGTTAAGTGACGCTTCAGTGCTCTTATCCAGGATACAATTTGCCAAGAATTTTACTGCATAGGAATTTCGTATGCAATTTTTTAAATAGGTTAGGCTTTGTCGACTAAGTTGAAGCCTTGTATGAAAAACATTACATTTGGTAAGTTTAACTGATACGGGAGAAATATTTTACGCGTCCCATGGATAAAGAAGAGAACCAATAAATTTATTCTTCAAGAGCTGGGATTGAGTAATAATGCGCTCACTAAACTCACCAAAATGCAAAAGCAAAAATACTTCGCTCACGTTAAATCCCAGAATTCTTTTGAGAGCAGTTTAGTAGGGTAACTAGAGGGAAAGCGTGGTAGATGCAGAGCCACAATGATTTGGTTTGACAACATTTAGCAGTAGCTGGTACTGCTGCCAACGAAGCGGGAAATCATACCAAGAATAGCCAAAAATGTTTAGCCATCGTGAGTGTCACCACGTCCTGATTGGATACACCCCCATCCACACGCAAATACGCACACACACAGAGAGACACGCACTCATGCACACACTCGTGCACACACTCATGCACATACATCAGACATGTCTCACAAAAAAAAATTTCCATCCGTGAGCAGTGTTAAGTATTCTCCCCTGATAACGTTATCTTACACCTGCACTTTGTGTTGTGCCACCCCGTCTACTTCACACAGCCCTAATACGGAAACGCTTAGCAGTTAACGCACACGGAAGAAATCACTTGGTTTCAGTCGCAGAAGTACCCTCCTATTACAAATTCCCATTATGAAAACGCTAATCTACCGAAGAAAGATAAAACTGAAACCGAAAAAAATGGAGTCGATTCCTTAACGATAACAACGAATTGAGATTATGCCGTGCTTTGAGATGCACAATAAAGCATTCAAATAGCTGTCGAATAAGGCAGAACGATCAAGTACTGTAGCGCAAAAGTGTTGCAATGTAACGCAGACTACAAAATATTAATGTAGTTTTGATAAGTATAAAGTATGGTAGGTTAGAACAATGTAGCGCAATCTATAGCCACGCAAAGAGAAGCTTAAAGTAACGGTTAATAGAAACGTGCAATACACTCTGAAACAGGAATAGCAATGTCGAGTACAATAGCTATGTATAAAAAGGTTTAGCAAACAAAAGTGAAAAGAAGTAAAGAAAAGACAAGTGTATAGAAGCGACTGTAAGGTTGGAGTGTACTTTACAATAGTGGATCTAAATTCAGTCTACTACATAGCACTGCACGATTCATTCGTGTACATCAACACAATGCAGTGTATTGCGATATCAAACAAAACAGTCGTGTCAAGTGTTTACTTAGGGCAAACTAGGGAGGAGAAATTTTCTTGACCAAATAAATAAACATGCCCTTCCTCTAAACAATCCCATGTTTTACCCTTTGGTGTGTACACAAAAAGTGTCTAGTTTCACTACAGAGGCGATTGTTGCATAATTCATCAGCTGACATTGAGATTGAAGGAAAACCCTTCATCGCTGATCTCGTAAGAACATGTAACATGGTGGAGCGATGTCATCGCTGCAAAGTGTTTTCATCTTAAGGTAAAGCTGAATAAAAATCATCTCATTATAATTAACACATAAATAAATCATGGTAACTCCTGCTGAAATATAAATATGCAAACCTTACTTTGATACATTATTAACCACTTAAGCCAAAAGGTGAAAGATATCATGAATTTATAACTACTTCATCACCTACAAGGATTGGCTCAAGCTAGCAGTGTCTCTTAAGCATATGCAGATAGCAATGGTAAGTATCTAGCAGATGTATGGAAATGATGCTAATGCCATTACCACCTCGACATAGCAAAAGGCAAAACATAACCTCAGCGGGAAAGGTCGTGGAGGGTGTCAACAGTTTGCTTGTTTCTAAATCTAATTACTGGTAGTTACCATCGCTAAACAGGGTGTAGGACAGGGGTGTTGCCAGTAAACACTTCTTTAAGGCGCAATCTTTGTACAGTAACCAAGTAAAAAACCATGCCTTTGCCTAAAATTATTAACAGTAAAATAACGGCAGACAAAGGATGACGATCAACTTACATGGAGCAAACGAAAGGAATCGATGCAAGGCCACAATCAAGAAGGAAAACAGCTCCAGGAAAATTGAGCTTGCTGTTCGTAAACGCATAGAAGGAATTGAAAGCAAAAGTGCCGATGAAGCTAAATAGCGTTTCCGCAGATGTTGAAAATGCAAATATTGCACCTAAGAAGGCAACATAAACAAACATTACTCTTAATACGAAAATAAATATAAGCAAACATACGGAAGCCTCAAAATAAATGTTAATGAAAACCATACGAGTACAAGTAAAGATAAACATGAACATTCATATAAACAAAATAAAGCATAAAAAACGTAGATGCAAACGCACAGTAAACGTTGACGTAAACAATCATAAACAAACACGCAAATACAAACATGAAGATAAACAGAAGTCTTTAGGTCAACATATAGCATCAAAGCGGTCAGAGCGTCAGGCACAACAATTTCAGAAACAAGCTTTTGTGCTAATTGTGAATCTGATCTAGCCTGTTGAAACTTCCTCACTCAGAATTGCACTTCCAAATCACAGTAGACGCAATTTCTTCATGCCTAAAGCCTATAATGGTTGGTAAAAGAGAGAACAAATGGCAACTGCTACATTGCCCTTTCTCTATGCCCACGTCTAGCCTTAGTAAAAGAGAACAAATGTCTTATGGGAAACATCACGAAAACAACAGGATACAGCATGCATGAGCTTCTGACAGAGACTCGAGATAAAAGAAGCCGCCGGCAGTTCGTCCACAACACTACCAGCGGACGCAAGCGACCCGATGGATGACGACGATAATGATAACGATGTTGCCATTTCTCCATAACATAGAGAACAAAAGTCTGCAGTTTTAATGTTTACAAGAGACATTGCACGGAAAATAAACCTGAATATTATATATCCATCATACTTACCTTGTTCGTCTTCATTCACCGTTTTCGATAACACACTCCGAAATAGAGGATTTGAAAAGCCAGCAAATACTGACACGCAAAATGCTATGAAAATGACGACACAATAAAAGAGCGGTTTACAAGTTAGCAAATGAACAGCAAAAGTAAGGTTATTAACTATCGACTAAAGAGCGACGAATTTTTCGTTACTTTAGCATAGTAGAACGACAGGAGTCCTTTAAATTTAAATACCATATACCTTCACAAATAAGGATGATGCAAAACACATTATTACTCTAAAAACCCTTTACTCTGGCCTACCCTTCTTAATTAAAATTTAATTCAAAGAACTCTTCTCGTTTTCCCTTAGCTTTTTCTTATTACTGCTTTTTTCATTTTTTGCTCTTTTGTTATCTTTTGTACTTCTTTCCTTTTCTTTTTTATCCTTCCTCTTTTTAACGCATGCTTTAAATTATACTATATTATTCATTTCTCTCTTCTTTTTTTTCCTTTCTTACAACACTATCGTGCTTGCTACGTCAAAAGTCCATTGACCTCGGCGTACTTGTCAAATTAGTTTGCCGGAAAGCTATTTTCAACATTGTCAATATTGTTTGCATTTTCTTCAACTATGACCACACTAGCTGAATCTAGGTAACATACCTATTACTTCTTTTAAAATGATCACTTATACCTTCATCCGTTCATCGCTTTCACCTAATATAAATGTTCTAGTCACCCTATATACATTGTCCAAACTGACAATAGCAACGATACGAAAAAACATGAAAGATTACATCCCTCTATTGGGAATAACATAACACCCTTCAAAGGATAGCATAAGATAACTAAAACTGCGTATTAAAGAAATTTGGTCTAAAGTACCGAATTATTCCTAATGAACACAAAGGCTGTCTTCACAAAGAAGAGCCCTGTCGTTCAAACAATCTTTTTGCGGTACAAAACTAGAAAATTGCCTTTTGACATTGAACTAAAAACATACTTAAAAGTTCTCTTCGTCTGACATTCTACAGACTAAAAAAGTCAGAATGCTAAGTATATTAAAGCTACTAATTTTTGCGAAAACTGATTTTCACGATTTTTGCGGATTTTGGCCAAAATCACGAAAATATGTACCCACGAAAATTTTATCAACTTGTCATTCGCGAAAATTAATATTGGCGAAAACAAGTCAAAAAAGTGAAAAATTTGCATTTTTTACTGTCTTGTTTTTTCTAATTAAATGGCAATTCTAGTCTATCAAAATAACTCATTTTCCTTTTTGTCCTTTCTTTTGGGCATTTCCAAACATTTTCCAGATATCTTCTGTTCTCTTTTTCCTTGTGTTTAGTCTCTTTAATCACTGCGGTTCTGCTTCATCTACAAGTTCTGCAGGAAAGAATGTCCCATTGATTTCTTCGTTCTTTGGTCGTACATAAATTTCTTTCAACATTTTCTCGTATCAGTTTTTGCCTATTTCAAACGTCTATTACTCTATTTTCTGCGAAATTTTAAAAAGCGTTTTTTCACAATTCGCGAAAATTTGTAGCCGCAAAAATTTTTATTCGCGAAAATTAGGTTTTTGATCGACTAAAGTTAATACACGCTAAAATTAAGACCTTCAAAGTATATGTATTAGACAATATTTTAATGAGCAACAAAGATCGTCCTTATAGATTTTGGAGCATTCTGAATTTTCCACTATGGCGGTCATTTTATCTTTGCTAGCGTACGATTGCTGTTATCTCGGAGGAATTACTGCTTGGCTTAAAATGTCTGGAGCATGTTGTTTAATCCTATTGCCCAATCTTTGTGAAGTACAACCTACAGACGTGCGATCTATTACAGTTTCGCACAGAATTAGAGAAAAGCATCGTCCTTCCAAATGACTGTTTACACATTTTCATTTTAATGCACACTGAAGGAGAAGTCCGAATTTCATGTTCTTTACGTAAGGCGACACGTCCTTTGATCTGCATTCCACTACGCCAAACAACAGTTACAGCCAACCAAACAAAACATGACTAAGCAAATAGATACACGACGTACAGTACTTACCAACATAGACCAGCCACTTTTGATCAGAAAATGCCAAGACCGCAAATCCTGCGACGTGTGATATTAGTCCCAAAACCATCAGTACATAATCTGGGATGAATCGGCAAAGTATTTTTAATCCTAATCCAGTACCTATCCCAGTTACAAGATACCTCGTTCCGACAACATATCCCACATCCACTGAGTCTAAACAAAGTGGTGTATTCAGTATAAAAAGAAATAAGACAGACAAGATACCAAACTGTAATGTATATATGGAGACTGTTGCAGGTACAAGACATTGAAGCTTCCATCGACCAGGTCTCACTTTTGAAAGAACACGGTATATTCGCGCAAATGGAAACAAGCATCCTCTTTGTTGAGCAGCAAGCTTTGATTCACGTCGAAGTGCAGGAGGTAAAGACTCTGGTAGAACCACAAGAGTGTAAAGAAACGCAGCAACTAAAAACGCAACCACGATCCAATAGGCATTTCTAAATCCCAATGCACGAATCAAGTGTCCACTAACGAAGATACTTACAGTTGCTCCCACAAAATACGTGGCTTCAAAATAACCTAATAAAAGAAAAAGGTGGCAAAAAGGCAATAAGTTGCATCCTGAAGACAATCTCACGTTATGTTAAGTAGATACGGTATTACAGCACAGTATAAAGGCTCAACAAAAGAATCTCATTCCAGAACTGCCAACAACAAAGAGTCTTAAAGTAACCTAATCATTCGCAGAGCTTGGACAGGTGACTGATAGCTTAATCTGCAAAAACAGTTATGCTGGTCCAGTCAATAATCGAACCAATATCTGTTAATATCACAAAAAATCCAACAAACAGTACATAAGTCCTTCTCTTCTTGTTCTTAAGATTCAACGAAGAACAAAATTTACAAACTACGCGGCATGAACACGTACAGCATAATTGCATCAATCAAAGAACAATCTACTCATACAGTCTGCGTACAACAACGTTGTCACATTGACCTCACAATTATCACGTGTAATGGATTGGTAGAGACGATTAGTGTAAATTGGGTATTTTAACAGCATCACCTGACTGCAAAAAAGACAATTGGCACAGTCTCACGAGGTTAGAAGTTCAGAAATAGTGGGTACACTCTAAGGTACTCAACATATTCATAAATGATAAACGGAACAATGATCTGCTGTAAAACGGACAGTTAATATTCATGTGCCCAAGTTACGTTGTATTACATTAAGTATCATATAGTAAGCTGTGAACTTGAGTTGTTTGCCACCCTTAACTCAATCTACAATGACACTTCATCCTTGTATGTATTTTATTATTGATGGGTAGAATAAGCAGTGTAAGCATGAAGAGTGTTTGTAGAATCGGTTTCTCTTAAAAGCGACCCTTAAAAATTGTTAGATCCATGCAAATGAGCAAAGGGCTGATACAAATATTATACACTATTCACAGGGCTAAATTGAAGAGTTCCTGAAACCGTGTTCAGAAACATGTTTAACAACGTTGTATCGTGTGCATCGAAACCTAGAACTCTTAATCCTTCTATCACAGATGACCATTCCACGTGAGATGCAACTCATAAACAGAGGTTCCTACATTATTCACTGAATTAGCCGCATGAAACGAAGCAAAAAAAACATACCAATCCTGACTGCTCTACTTCCTTTTTCCGAGACATCAGCAATGTAAGATAGTGTTGCTGCGACGACTGATGGTAAGTAACCACTGACACCAAAAATGAAGGCCCCAATGAACATGACCCATAATGGTAGCTTGAAATACATTGTTACTAATATAAAAGACGCCTGTGCCAAGCTTCCTCCAACGGCGAGCAAAAAAAGGGGTTTACGGCCAAAGCGATCGGATAGCGAACCAACATAAAGGCACACTATAACTGCTGGAAGATTGTTGCATAAGTTCATGCCAATTTCAAAGTAGGATGCGTCACTCTGTACCTGCGGGTTGCAAGGAACGAAAAAAAGTAACGTACTAGATTGGTCTTAGGTCTCAAAAATCTTGCCTAATTTTCACACGTGCAAGCCGGTGGAGACTGACCGGTTACAAACAAGCTTCCCTTCCCATACTCTTACCTAAGTTCCATGCAATGAACAGACAAAGTCCTATCCAAGAGACTTTCCACAGTTTCAACATCAAGTAAAACCTACATCAAGATTTTGAGCTGAAATAGTCAATAGGTTTGTAGATATCCTACAAGAACCTGATAGCTACTTCGAAATAGGCTCTGTCCATCTACCTCCCTCTCTCTGCCTGTCTCTGCCTTCACTATGAAATAACCAAGCAAGATATACCTTTAGGAGCATCGCTTTCTACAGTATACATATCAATCTAAAATGGGGATAGGTTTCATCATAAGGTTTAGGACCTTCAAAAGTAGTACAGTATTTCCTCTAAAAAGCGCCCTGGGTGCCTTTAACGTCTTTCATGGTTGGGTGGGGGGAGTCGCTTTTTCAAGGGTCGGCTCTTTTTAAATGTTTCATCATTTCACTTAGTTTGTCATGGAAAGTTATTATTAACAGAGATAATTCTCAAAGCTTAGTCAAAAAGTAAATATTGCGTTCAGTCAACTTGAAATGTCCATTTCAATTAGTTTTGCCCGTGTCATCGTGTATGCAAAAACCTAAGGGCACCAGTTGGAGAAACATTAACATTGGAGAAACATTAAGTTACATGAAAAATTCAAGACGCACGGCAGAATTGTACGATGATGAGGCTCCTCTTGAACATCTATTTATTGAAATTTCGAAGCTTCTGGATTATTGTTTGCAATTTGGAAAGAAAACAAACAGTTTGCAAGTCCAACAGGAAAACGAAAGTATAAACTGGCCTCATTGTATCAGGAAAGTTTCAAAATATCATGAAGGATGCTAGACAAGCACAAGTTTTAAATGATGAACAATTCAAGGTAAAGGAAAAGTACACGCACTTTGAATTTATGAAAAAAAAAAGTTCTCACCAACGTACCGTAATTTGTTTAATACCTTATCATCAATCCCAAACATCGTTCTTATTCTGTTTCTGATCACAAAACCTGGGAATGGGGGGCGCTTTTTCGAAAGAGGGGTACCTTTTAAATTTGTGGTGGATTGGGGGGTTATGTTTCGAGAAAATACGGTATTACTCTCATAAGTACTCACTTTGCTCCCATTTCCATTTCGACTACGTCTCGCAATTATATCCCTATCTTGTTTTAGACTTCCATTAGAAACGTTCGTGTCTACTTATGTGCCTTGAACAGAGAGGACGTGTACACCGAAGCAGTAGCTTAAGTTGATAACATTAATCATGAAACAAATTCCATTCAGATATCTACTGTATTTACATTAACTGAAGGCATTTGTTCATTTAGATCATCCCATGTGTGCAACTAATGGACTAAGCGAAACTCTGGACAATATCAGGATTTACGTCATCCATATGGGGTACTTAGCTATTCACTTCCAATGCTATGCGGTATGTTCTCAACTTCTTACGTCATAGCAACTATGCCTAGCAGCAATGAACCCAATCTAAAATCAGTACCTACCCTTTTTCGGAGATGTTCTGTGCTTGCGTTATACACAGATGATGAACCACAAGAGCTTTTGGCTTTGTAGCTATAGGGAACATTGTATTCTTCACTTAGTCTTTCATAAACGAACTGCTGAAAAATCGGTGAATGCAGTGTGTTAGCTATTACAAAAAATAAATAAAGTGGTTCTATTGAATACCAATGCCCATGCAGCAGCACTTCTTCAGCCATTTCCTGAAACAAAATCAAACGAGGTAATAAGACCTTTTCACCAGTACAATGAAAAAGTACAAGATTGTGACCATCGTTTTACGTAACTATGCACATAATCAAAACGAAGTAAGATCAATCTTTAAGTACTTAAACTACGGTTAGCGAATTGCTGGAGTTACCCTCTCCAAAGTAAGCAACACGATGTAAACATTTTAGACTAATGTAGTGCGAGATTAAGTGTCATAGGACTCCGCAATACAAATTTTTCACATCTTTATCTTGTACTCTTTTGGTATCGACAGTGGTCTGGAATATCGCCTATTCAGTTAGTAAAATTGGAACTGATTGAAGTTTACAAACTGAAACCTTGGTTTAAAGGGATAACCCTACACAACTAAAAAGTTACTATCGTGAGAAGTTGAAACATGGTGACGTTTTGAAAACTGTCAAGTCAGGCGGAGCAAAATGTAGATTTCAGAGGTATGATTTGGCATTTTCAATTGCTCATTTCAACATCTACTTACTTGACTTCAGAAGGTTAAAAGTGTCAAAATGATCAGTTTCAAATTCTGAAAAGAATCACACAAGATGGTAAATAATTAAGATTTATGCTCTAAAACGTTCCAAAATTACAATATTTGACCGTAACTAATACTTCTAACAAATTGCAATGAAAATAAGTATTGCAAAACTGCTTGCAAAGTTACCTGTTTTTGGTATGTGTTGTCTGTGCAAAAGGAACTATGTTTCATAGGTTGTTAGTACTCCATCTTGTTTAAACTTATTCATTTAAGGTGATAAGCTGGAACACATCCTAGATTTTGGACCATTTTGACATTTTTGATAACGATATCTTTATAAAACTACAGCTAATCAGAAGGTCTTGTGGGGAAATCCCAGTTACTAAGACCTCTATTGGTACAGCTCATTTCTAACCTATCTAACCCCATTGCCTTGCCGAATGCTTGTGGTCTCTGAGTCCTGGTAGTTTGTAGATTGTTCCAGAGAAACACATTTAAAGCAATTAGTAAATACATGGTTGGAATAGTGTTTTTCACTGTACTTTTGTGAAACTAGAAATACCAGTGAGCCTGTAATACGTAGTCCTGGGTCATGTCCAAGAGACCAATTCATCATGATACTGGCCTTACGTTTTGATAAATATGAAACAATGATACCTTTTCCATTTGTTCTCCGTCCCCACATAGTTTTACAACTTTTATAGGAATTATAGGAATAACGTATTTTGAGCTGAGTCTCGACATTCTTATGTTATTACAAAAAGTAAGCCTGTAATACTCTTAAGAGTATTGCTATGATGGGAATCTCTGATGTGATCCGGTCGTGGGCTCGAACCTACAACCTCCGGCATGCAAAATAAGTTCCCTAGCACTATGCCATTGCTGTGCTTGACTTCATCTCATTTACAATCTCCTGGCGCTTTTCAGACGTACGACGTCATTGTGGATTAAGGTGGAACGTATACTGCAGTTACTTCACATTTTAAACTTGTACGTTACGAAAACCAAACGGTTTCACGTTGGATTTTAATTGAGGTGGGGTTGTAAGTTTATTGTTTGACCATATTTAGTCTTTAATCAAACTAATATCTTTATGCTTATCCAATTATATCATAAGAGAAAACACGATGAACAATTTAAATCATAGAATAAATTGAACGACAAGTTTACGATTAACGGCGACAGTTACTATCGTTATTATTACGTCAATTGCCTTATGAAACGTTACAAGAAAATTAGGAACCATCACTTTACCTTGTGGGAATAGGTGTGAGTGGGCCACCGCACTTTGACGATGTTTTCTGCCATTGAAAAGTCATCAATATTCATTGGTCCGGAAGTCAGTGAATTGACAAATTCAAAAAAAAATTTTTTTTGTGCTGATCAGTATAAGAACTGTAAATGCCGTTTCTATCTCTTTCATTTACCCCACACAGCCCCAAATCGAAGGCATGACCAGTTCATGAGCGTGAGCAAATGACCAGCCCACTGTCCTAATGAAGTGCACAATGAAACAAAAGTTTTCTCGAGATCACGCAATCTTGACGAGTCGTATAGCGTCATTGTAAGGGGCTGTATTGGATTTTAATAAACCTCCCACTAAAACACACAGCGTGTTTCCATGCTCAACGACAACAACATTTATTATACCGTTCAGCAACCGAGAAAACTAAATTGGAATCTTTGCACTATCAGCCATATCCACGTAAGAATTTATATAAGTTATAACTTCCAAGGCACACCGTACATTAGCCCTTAAAGTTGGATTTTGGCATGTGCAATACCTAAAACTTAAAATGCTGTTGATACTACAGCCGCAGCATGTCTGCTGCCGTCGAAAAAATGTTGCAAATTCTAAGGCTATGTACTGTGTCCTCTTTGAAGTACAGCAACAAGTCATTGCCCAGGTTGTCGTACACTTCGTGGATGCACTTTACATCTAAACATCTAAAACAATCGTCTTCATAAACCGACGGCAGTGGTTTGTGAAATTGCTTACCCTTTCCGGGATTTCGGTACACAGTAGTTAAAAATGTCTGATGTCCATTAATTTCAGTTTGTCATACGTATACAGGAAAATACGCCCAGCAGAAATGAAAGCATAAAATCTGGTGTCTCGCAATTTAAAGCACTGGTCGATATATTACCATCGGTTGTAAGCGACGAAATGCCTTGGTAAGCAGGAAATAGACTAAGCCGGCATACACAACGACAAGAAGATGGTTTCTTACCTGCCAAATCGTAGCTGCTTGCCTTTAGCTTGTAATGAAAAGTCGCAGGGAAACAAGACAACTCGACTGTTGTTCTCCACAACCAATCAAATATTGTTTACGATATTGTGTAATCGCAAACAAAAGAAAACAACTGATCAGTGATCATGTGTTCTCGCCTGTGTGCTCGATAAATACCAGTCACGTTCATTATCTCACTATTTTCAGCAACAGCTAATTCGAGATTTCTTTGCTCCCTTGCAATCTCATACGATCGTTAATGCTAATAAGTTAACACATGGACAGTCAACATCATGAGCTACAACAATAGATAAAAAGGACTTTATATCTATGGCTACAGTCAAAGTTTTGCTTCTTTGTAGCAGCAGATTTCTCTCTAAGGGACTGGCAGTGTGTTGACACTAACGGTATGCTAGCCACTCTAAACAGAGAGTTTTTAAGACGTAAAATGTTTGTTACAACCATCGTTGGTATCTGATATCGTCTATGGTCTCAATCATCACAACTGAACGTAACGCGTTTAACTGCTCGACACAGTTTAAAGCCATACCGATCAAAGCATAAATCCTATGCCCACTTTGGAACAAACGTTATCCTGGTTAACTTATACACACAATTCAATTCGACGTTTGGTCATTAAAATTTCTAGTATGTCTCCGTAATATTTTACCGCACCCCAGACCTATAGCTGTTTATCAACCGCCTCATCGCACAATCCTAATATGCCTTCCATCACAGTGATACCAAACTGGCATTGTTAATGCCAATACCTGTTTCTGTAGCATCTGCAGCTTTTTTAGCTCTACTTTAGCTTTTTATAGTCCTTTCACTAGTCAATAGCCAAGTACTGTTTTTCGCAAGGTGATAGACTTTCCTGTTCGGAGACAGGATATCGATGGATTTCAACTGACAGGCCATATTTACAAGACGGGCTCTTTATTCCATGTCATTTGTAGCTTCTTGCAGTTTTCCATGTTTAAGGTAATTTAAACGTTTTACAATTTTCCAATATCTACTCGAGGCTTCTCGCTATGATAACCAATTCTAACGAGAACAACATTGTAATGCTAGTCCCATTTTTTCTTCTTGTATGTAACACCATGTATATTTCCGATGCTTTCATAATTTCGAGATTTTTATACAGTTTTGGGGATTTTATACACAGAAAAAAACGCTTTCTTAACGATTTTGATCCTGCTTAAAATATTTTTCCTGGTTCAAATAAAAGTGTGTCGTCCATAGCAATAATAACATGGTATATTTGACGTATAATGTATGGGATAGCACTGACCTTAAACACTCCAAGCATAACTAACAAATTCAGTTTGTACTGATATTACTTTACACACATAGCTTAAACGAAGTGCCAACTGTTCAGGGTGTGACAGATACGCAACTTAGAAGTGTGTTGTTATTGTATATCAGTGACACAAAATTTCTCTCCGAAGTGCAAGAGCTATTGCTCATAGTTTGTATTTGAATATCTTGCCCAATTTACTTATCTCCGCATTACTCAAGATAGAGCTACCCACATTTATCGTATTCAAAAGGTTATTCAAACTGGAATTGATTTATGAAACGTCATATCAATACCTTCTGTAACACTTTTAAATGAACAAGTCCCTGACTATCAGGAATAGCATACTACTTATATATTCCCATAGCCTCTGCATATTCCGAATTGGACACATTTAATCAAACGTTTTCTCTGGCTCTTAAAAACGTAAACAAATGGCTCTACGTGCGCTCTTGACCATTTTTGTTGATTTAACACATTTCAAATAAATCGTTTGGCAACATGGAGATACAATAAACACTAGAGGGCGAACTTCAAAACGAGACTGAAGCCTCAGTGGCCATATTGTTTGCATGGCAAAAAGTCGTCAATTTGGACGTTTCCTATGAAGTTCTGGTCGTAGAGTCACTGCTCTGTCAGTGCTGTTGTAGTTTCAAAATAGATTAACGGGTAATTTTTTCGTTTTGTCACCATACCGTAAGACATGGTAATT
>JANTCA010057025.1:0-17126 GCA_024741275.1 Chironex yamaguchii
CCCCCCCCCCCCACACACACACATGAAAAACCCCACCAGCCGCCACTGCCATTGATCCTTATGGGTTCTTCCAATGATGACATGACATATTTCACTCCATTAATGCCAATTGGTTCTCCTCATGATGGGATGATGGGCTGCGCTTGCAAAACAATCGAATTTCCACTCAATCAAAAACATTGTGGTAAAATTGTAGCGTCACTATCAAGTTCACACTTAAAAGATTTGGATAACTCCATTTATTCCTTTTACAAAGGAATTAACTGTGAGTTAAAAATCAGAGAGGTCTCATTGTTTGATGTAATGAATCAAAGCTGTAACACAGTATGAACAAAATGAACACGGTAAAAACTGTGTAAGAAGTATCATACAATCAGAAGGTAATTAAGCGAAAGACCTTGCTAAATACAAGGTAGTGACTAAAAAGAAAGTGGTACTTGATGGTACAGCTACCAGTCATTGCTGTAAATGGACTATGAGGTAAGAGATTAAATGACATATGACCTCAACACTTTCAATGACACTCCACACACCCACTCAAAGAGCTGTAAGTTTATTTTGTTTAGAAAGAAATGACAAAGAGAAATGTCAAATAGACTGTTACATCATTATATTGGTTATCTTTATAAACCAAAACTGATGTGGCTCAGGTGAGTTGTGGTTTTGCTGAATGGCAATAGGACGAAAAAGTAATAAACAAAAATGAATGACCAACCAGGAAAAAGAAATTGACAGTGTTCAAACTTTTAATGACTCCTCCTAATCCTTGAACGTATCTCCTGAAATGTCTAATATCACCTCTAGTATACATACCTTCCTCTTGATATGGCATCATAAAAGTAAAACACATATTCAAAGATTTCTGCATTTAACATAAAAAACCTTCAAAAGTTATATTGCTCAGATCAAATTTGACCAAGGTCACTTATGACTATCTGTTACAGAGCAAAATAATATAGATTAGTATTAGTGAGGATATTACTAAATACTGTAATAACTATGTATACAGTTAATTAGCAGCCTTTACTTCTTAATTTGGTCAGGTATCAACCATAATGCACTTTTTAAGGAAACATTACAGCTTATCCTCAGTGCACGTTATGACGAAAATAAAAACTATGATGACATTTAAGAAAAAATTTAATTACAAACACACAATCTAAAAAAATGCAAAAACTGATATCAAGTACATTCAGTGGTCCAATTTGAACTTATTTACAAAAATCTGTCTAAGAAACAAGGTATGCCACCTCAAGTCATTTGTTAACTCAGGATGGAAAGCAGTTCCAATTATATTTTCTTGTTTGACAGCAACCACTATTGGATCAGATCCTTTATCAGGGTGATTAACTGTACCTAATATTTGCACATTTTCGTTGTCACACTCAGTAATTGCTGGTGCTCTAATAAATACACCGTGGCATTCCAATTGCTCTTTAGAGTCCTCAGGATCAACTTTTACTGTTTCATCCAGTATATGAACTATACTTTCAAAACTCTGGAATTGCCTACCAAAGAAATTCCTTGACACTGTTACATCTAATCCTCCAATCTAAAAAGAATATCACATATTTAATGACAAAACAATTTTCAGCAATAATGATTACAAAATTGGGCTAAAATTAAACTGAAAAGTACACCATCATATGATAACTAACAAATGTAAACCACATAAATGAAGAGCTCCCATGTTACATTAAATGTGTTAACTGTCAGGTTTAAGCATAATGAGGTCTCTTTTCATATCCCTTCAACTGAAGCTTTTGTTTCAAATCACATTGTGATAGTCAAAGAGAAAACTTTCTTCTTTGTATGGTCTAAAATTTTATAGCTTATCCTTCCCACATATTTCATAAAAATACAGGAAATGCCCAATCTGTTCTCGGGAAACAACTCTATCTGTGTCTATGTCTATCTGTGACTCTCTTTAAACATTGCTAGCTTGGATGTACCTTTGATGCCTTCAACTGCAATATCTTAATTCTGCCTGTGCCAATTTTTTGCTGTACATCAGTACAATTATTACAAACCTCTCCCATTAAAATTTGAAAAAGGTGATAGCCCAAACTATACTTTAATGTTTTAAATGGCACTCCTTTAAGTTTATTACAAAACTAACTTGTCCACGTGGTGGTCTTATTGGTGCACATTTGTACAACTTTTATGTTCTAAAATAATCAATACAGTTATAGTCAGTGATCTAACACCATACCTGACAATTTGGCAGTACTAACCTTAAAACTGATCAGGGATCA
Organism: Chironex yamaguchii; assembly: GCA_024741275.1. Taxonomy (NCBI): domain Eukaryota; kingdom Metazoa; phylum Cnidaria; class Cubozoa; order Chirodropida; family Chirodropidae; genus Chironex; species Chironex yamaguchii. The sequence continues at coordinate 2,256 of JANTCA010057025.1, forward strand.
AACCCTATTACCAATTATCTTGGCATGCCATTGCCAGGGTTACATTAAAGTAATGTTGGATATTTCATGCAATAATTTTGATTATCATGATTATTCATTTTTGAATATATGTTGTTTTATCAATACATGAATAAAGTAAAGCATTACTTTCAGAGGGCAATTCATCAAAGTTCAGCGTCTTTCGGTTTAAAAGTAGTGCTATTATTCACTAATTGTAAGAACTGTTTCAACTATAATGGATTTTATGTACCAATTCTTAAAATCAGTATCTAAGGACTGACTTCGTGATAACTGTTATGAAGATTTCCTGAAACAGCAGAAGTTCTACACACGGAAAGTCCACCCAAAGTCCCCAGTAAAATAAAAGAAAGGGACTAGAACATTCAAAAAATGGACAGAATGATAAGGTCTACATAAGTGGCAAAATACAGATACTTCTATAGTCGGGATATTCTACACTTTTCTTTGTTGTTTGTTTGTTGATTGTGCTTGTAGTTCGTTACTATTGTCTATTCATTGCTTGTCTTGTTGTTTGTTTGGACGCCTGCTGGAAATCCACAACAATAACGTGCTGGTGATAGTTGTCAGGTTAATACCAAGAGTCGAATCTCGTACCGGTATCTAACTACATCGGTAACAACTCAGACCCACCAAAGATTCATATGGTTATCAACTGGCTGAAAGCTGTCACGCTGCAAATACTCTCAAGCCATGTTCACACAACTGACTTAAATTTCGTTTTTTAAAGTGGGAAATCTGAAATGTTACAATTACCAAATTGGAATTAATGAGGGGCCACTGACTCACCAGCAGTTTTACTTTTTGTATCAGGGTAAACCCTTACCGTTGTTTGGCCTCCTAGCTTAGCCTTATCGCTCTCTAACTTGTTTGCCAGTAAAATCAATCCTGCACAGGTACCCCATATGACTGGCTTGTGATACGGGGAGGCCCCAGTTCCAGACAGCCAATCTCTTATTTGACTGATGAAGCCACCACGATCCAATGATTTCCCCATCGTCGTACTCTCCCCACCAGGTAAGATCATTCCATCTAGTCCTAAAATATCTTTTTCCTCTCGGATTTCTTTGATGTGAAGAGAAGAAACTTTCGTTGCCAGTGAGTTTATGTCGGTTGTTCGACAACGCATTATCTCAAAAGATTTCAACAATGATTGCTTGTGCTCATGAAAGGCTCCCTGAATAGACAGGATTCCTATGTTTAAAGATGCTTGCTCAGTATTGCTGTCACCCATCATTAGTTACAGTCCGGAAAGAAAACTTAACAAAATATTTCGACTCATTAGTACACAGTAGATTAACTTAGATAGCACATAGTTAATAACGCCTGTCTGTGCTTCCCAGCCAAAACGAGGCTAGCATGCAATAAAATCATAGACTTGGGTACTGTATTATTAAAGTCTATGGCCAAAGTTGTAAAGGTTGACACTGGCGACAGGCCAGATGTTTCCTTGACGACGTAGCGTTGATTACTTGACTGTGTGTATTGATTGAAACACATAAAAAGCTGGGAATTACAATATTTTTTCAGGGGTATGGCAAAAAGGCCTGAGACCTTCCACAAAAATGAAAAATCTTTTAAAAAATCAAAGCTAAAAAGCGACGCATATTTCCGAGCAAGTAAGGACGACAGTAGGACTGCGATTGAAAGAATAAAATAATACTTTTTTGCCAAGTAACAAAGTTTTAGGCACATACTGTTGAGGAAAATCATCCAGCTCAAATGAATAGTTTAAGAGGTCTATTTTAGTCTACGTCAATCACCTCCATCGTGAATAGTGATGACGCAATCTTAGAGTAAAACGAGGTTTTATGAACATTGAGAGAACGTGTTCGCTTCATACGAAAGATCATTCTCCGAGTCTCCGTCACTTACAATAATCCGAAGGTCTCTAGAAGAAGTGAACCAACATGTCTACAGCCTTAGTAAATGGCAGCGAGCAACAAAAGGCAGTGGTAGCCATCGGTAAGTAAACGTGTTTAGACTGGCAATATTAAACTGTATATTACTTTTGCGTACCATGCAGCCCATCGTCTGTGGCCCACGGCCTTGACTTGAGAGAACATGTTTTAAGATGCTTTCGGTATCGATGAGCATTTAGTTTTGAAACGTAACGCACGGGGAGCTCTTACATTACGATTATTATATGTTACATTAGGAACAGTCAATATATAGTGATTAGGGTCTGGTTTAATGTAAGTATAAGATTTTAGTTTGTAAAATTTGATTTTATTTGGAGGAACTTACGTACGATTATACAAATTGGTCGGTAGAATGCCTTTTATCTGTTGTCAGTTCATCGTAGAAACCTTACAGGCTTTTTGGACACATTGTTGCTAAGGGCATTTCAGTCACAGGATTTTTCTGAGTTCTGTCTTGCTACTGACGATACCCAGATGAAAGATTTAGTCACTTAAAATAGCTAGAGTTACATTTAATTTAGCTCAGTCTCAGACAAATGACCAAGTCACTGAGCTTACTTCAACTTTATACCACTATGCTATATGTATTGCCTTCTGGTGCAGGTTGAGGGATTTTTGTTGAGTAACTCACTAAACCGGCCTTATCGCTCACGGTGTTTTATTAGTTACGTCACTTATCAAGGATTCATACGACGGACTATTGGAATTATGAAATAGGAAAGAAATAATACGGACAATCAGATAATCTTACCACTTGAAAGTTGACGGTAGATGTTTCTGGTCCAGAACTACCCTAGCCCGGAAAATGTAGTTATTTAATATTGAGGAAAAAGGCAGCTGCTTAAATACTGACATTTCAGTTGCACTACGTGTACTCGGAGCAAGTTTTAAAAACTGTGTCTATTTCTCTCGTGAGCGTTTGTTGTCAATATTATGTAACAAAAGTTAGTGTGGAGGGGAAATTTGAAACATTCCTGTACCAGTAATACATTTAATTGCCAACATACAAGACTCTCATGAGTTGGTATATAAACGTATGCAATAATCTTCTTCACTGATCAGCTCGGCTTGTTGGCCATATCTGTGCTTGTCATAATAGCCAATTGCAGCTTTCAGGTTTTCGAATAATGCCTGCATTGGAGTGGTACTAGGGAATTAGCCTTGCCTTGCAGGCTTAAGTGTAGTGTAGTCTGTCATCACATGTTCGAGGGTTTCTACACTTTGCATCCAGCGTGGACGCCTGGGATCTTCTGGTTGCTCTTTGTTTCTCGAGATAAATTCTCGGTACAACGCTAATTTTTGGTGTGTGTCCACCAATTCTAAATCTGCTCAGCAATGTCCTTTCTTCTTGGAGGATGTTTGTTTCCAGATGTTTTCCTCTTTTTTTTCCCAGTATTGCTGGCCATTGGGGTTGCCAGCCATGGTTGCTTGCAATGCTGGTAATGCAGGCCTTGTCATTGCTGAATGACAATGGACCAGCAGCTTGCAGCAATTTTGTCACATCCCTTGCTATATTCTCCACTCTTCTATGTTCTCACTGTGTGATGGAAGCCATTGAGATGAGACTTAACTATCCCCATTTCCTGCTGTCTTTTCCAAATAGTACATGGATTGTGTAAATTACCTCTTTGTTACTCATTTCTTTTGTCAGTTGATGCATTGCAGATCTCAAGTCCATAAACAGGTTTATTTTTGCATTCACAGTGACAGTGCCTTCTTCTTGAAGCATGGAAAACTGTTTTAGGCCCAACAATATTGCTTTGAGTTCAGCTCTATAACTGCAGGCAACTTTGCCAGCTGGTGCCATGAGCTTCTACTCCACACATTTAGTATTAAATTTAATATTATTCATTACTAGCACACCTCTGCCACAGCTTCATGTGCTTTTATCAGAACCAACTGTATAGATGTCAAAGGTGGCTCTTGTCAACATGTAACTTGTTTCTTCAGCTTTTCTCTTTTTCACATTATCAGCATCTGATCTTCTCACTGGCTTTAGAAGATTATTCCTGTGCCATGGTGGTATTGGCACAATTGGAATGAGGTCTCATCTACTTGATCTAGCCAAGCCTAACTTCTTCATGGTAACTCAAACGGTTGCATTCCACGTCAATTTTAGTTGTAATCCATTTTTTTCTTCTAATTCCTGGAAGCCTGCAGCATGGATTATCTTTTGGTAATCACATTGACTGCCAATTCTTCTACTCTGAACACAAATTATGGGATCTTAGCTTCAATCTGCAAGGTATGTACTGGTATCATATTAGTGCAGCCAGTCACCACCTCAGAGCCATGTTTTGGTCCACTTCAAGCTGCTGGATTCTCAATGCTAGGCCTGATGATGCCCTGGCAGCAGTGTTGTGTTGTGCTACTGACCTCACAAAAGTTAAGGAGAACAGTCTTGTATCTTCCTGGTGGTAGCCCAAACTTATGCCATATAATGCTTTTAATGCCTTGCTCTTATTGGCCATCTTCTTTTTGATCAGCTCTATGTATTTGGCAAATGCCAATCACCTGTCATGCATAACTCCTAGAAATTTGGGGGTTTTGTTATAGTCTGGGTCAGGAATGTGTTTAAGTCTGTGCCACAGTTAATTAAGAACATGGTTTCTTTGCTTTCCACAATTATTTGTAGTTTCCAATTTTCAGACCGTCCTCTAATACATCAAGCAGTTTCTGCAGTTGGGATTTGGCTACATCAAATTCTTCATCTTGTACCAACAGATCAAGGTCATCTGCAGAAAGAACATTCTTACATTTGCTGGTAGTTCGTCTGTTGTATTGTTGACAAAAGCTAGGAAAAGCAGCAGATTAAGCTCTGCTCCTTGCAGAAGCCTGCTTTCAAACATCTTATGGTGGCTTGTTGCCAGTGTGTGAGCTACTTGACACAGGTAGTGTTTCAAAACCTGTCAAATTCATTTTACATGGCACCCTAGAATATCTACCCACAATAACTTTTCGTACAATATTATCTTCCACACTGTATCAAATGCCCTTTTAAAATCCACAAGGACCATCATAGTTCTTCTTATTGGTCCGTAAATCAGAACATCCAGCCCGTCTCAGCTAATTCTCAGACCTCAAACAGACTCAAAAACACATTCATACCCATTTCGTGGACACAACTCGAAGAAGACTGGGGCCAAACCCCCTCCTGGATAACATACCCCCTGACATTCACCCTTCTGAACAACAACTCCCAATAAAAGCCAGGAATGTCCTGGCTCAACTCCGCCCCAGCTATAGCACCCTCACCAAATCATTCCTCTCCCGCCTGGATCCAACAGTGGACAATCGCTGTCCAAACTGCAATGGGATGCCACACGACATCCCACATCTCTTCAACTACCCTCAAAACCCCCACCAATGTCACCTTTCGAGACCTATGGGACAACCCTGCGGACGTTGTTGCACTCGTTGGACTCACCCGGCAAAAACAACAACAACAACAACTCTTGTTTTCCTGTTTCATCTAGTTGCTTAAGCATCTCATTTGAGATCCCATCCTCTCCTGGTGCTATTCCACCTCTCAGTTGGTTAAGTGTCTTCTGCAGCTCTCTCAGGGTGAACAGGCAACAACAAATTTTCCTTTAACTTAACTTCTTGATAACTTCTTCCTTCCCTTTCATTACTGGTCTTACCTGAGGCAAACCCGAAGGCCTTTGATCCATCCATCTTTAGAGGTTGGCTGTTATGTTCAAGTGCAGTACCTGGGTACTCTCCTTTATCTCTACCAACTAGCATCCAGTTAATTTTGAAAACTTGACTGCTACTTAATCTTGGATTGATTCTGTTGGTGCAAAAGTCTTTCGTGTATTCCACTTTCATTTTGTTGATCTCACTGTTAACAAATTTGTTGTATTTGTTATACTTTTTCATCTGCAGTCTGATTTTGTGCAACTAAAAGCAGCCATTCTCCTTCCTTTACCAAGTTTTCAGCTTCCTTGCTACCATGCCTTTTCTTCTTATATGTTTTCCTTATGGATACTCTTATCAGCTGCTTTATGACTTTGCGCAGCCTTCTCCAGGCTGGACTCTTCTCCAGGGACTCTTGTCTCAGTTGATGTACAAACAAGTCATTGAAAGCTGGCCAGTTAGAGCCTTTCTGTAACAATAGATCGTTCTTGCTTTCCGCTTGTAAGGTGCTTTTTTCAGAAAGTTGTGTCAGATTGGAAGGTGGTCAGAGCCATCGTCTGTTAGCATTTGCCATTTGACATATCCTACCACACACACATGGTGAATTGCTCTGTCTGGTGCTGATTTAGCTGTTGTCATTGTGGCAGCCTCTGTGTTTGCGATTACCAAATTTTCAATGTCCATCAAATCCTTGATAAGCTTGCCTTGAGCATTTTTTTTATCCGGACTCTATTCCTCCTGATGCATTTTGAGGTCCCAGTGATGACTATGCCAAGGGTAATGGTGATTTTTGCTTTGTTGAAACTGTCTGATCGACTGTTGTCTGTGAAGTCCTTTACAGGAAGCAGATTATGAAGTTTGTTAAGTTTATAAAATGCATCAGTCTTTTCCCAGGGATCTGCAGCTATTGTGGTAATGCTCCACTCCTGACAAATATGTCAAATTAGCTGTGTCTGTTGAAATATTACATTTATCTGACACTGATAAAGGGTTAAGCCAAAACACAGAAAAATTAATGAATTTCCCCTTACCCACTGCTGGGTTTTGTCTTATGATACCAAGGACAAAGTCCTTCACCAAATCTTTAGGTTTGAGTGTTGGCTTTTGAGTCTGAGGGTTACCAGTTCAAGCCTGGTCGGTTAACATTTAGTGCAGCTATCATGGTAATGCTCCACTCTTGATATATATATATATCTATCATATTTATCATTTCATTTTTGAGAAACAAATCGTGTGGAAACAAGAAGATATTCCTTCAATCTACATGTCTGCTTATCATGTCTATTAATATCCACTAGTGAGCATGATGTCATTCTTTGTTTGACTTACCATGGCGGCATGCAACAAGACGATGATGACAATTTAAGTTTCTGTCATGGTATGTAATGTAGAGAATATTATATTTAATTATGTTCCATGCTGTACATGTGTATGTATTTGTTTGATTCAATATATTTTATTACTGCAAAGTGATTTCCTACATTAGATGAGGTGACAAATTTATCACAAAAATATCCATTGCAATCACATGATAAAAATGTAGGACCCATTCTATCCTCAGGAATCAAAACAGGTGAGCTCCTAAATTTTACCTTCCTGCTTTTGGTAGCATTTTACTTAGTTTTTTATGTATCATTGTTTCGTGAGGTATTGGAGGTCTTAATATTAGAAGGTATCAGATTTGTAAGTCTTTAAAAGTTACTCCATAATGAAATTGTTAGAAATAAAGAGTTATTGGTACCGATACTAGATACATATCCAACAATTCTTATTTAATCAGAACTGTTTATCAAAACTGAACTGGACCACACAATGTTCTGTCATTACTGTTGATAATAATGTTTAAAGATCAGAACATTTCTCCATCAAGGTGTACCTTATGAAAGTTGGGAAACATTATGAGCCATTATTTAAGTTTTTGGTATGACTTGTTTATGGATTTCTGTACATAAAGTGAGGACTGTACCACTAAGCCACTGTTGTGGTTGATAGAATACTTTATAATTTATTTGTTTCATGACTTTAGGGTAATGTTTCACAAATATTAGGGTAATGTATCAATACAGAATTTCACATTGTCACGAAGATGTCTCATTTCAACAAGAGTATAAACTCTGCTTTTGATTATTCACATTTAGGTCTAGTTTTATCCTCAACTTGCCTGTAACGGCTGTCAAATTATGCACTAGTTGTTATTATGATCAGTTTTTTGTGATGTTGATAATATTGTGTAGTATACTTTGCATGTTTGGCGCTAACTCTTGAGGCTAGCACCATAAGCTAAGTTGAATTATATGTCAAATCATGTGAAATGGTTGGAGACAGCACGTTACAGGTAGATAGAAAGCTGGCAGTGTTGAATTTTTCAAGAACAGATGAAATTTCAGACTAATCCACGCTTGCATTTCTAAGCAGCAAGTGTGAATTAAAAGATATTTATGTGATGCATTGTGGTAAATTACCACACGTGCTTATATAGTAATGCCTTCCGTAATAATTTGTCCGAAGACGTCAGTAGTGTTTTGATGAATTGCAAAATAATAGTTTATTAGTGAAAGTTCTGTCTCTTTGTTTTAAGATTATTGGCCTGGTTTCCACAAAACAGGTTATCAATTGCTACTGTATTTCAAATTTCAGTCCTTTATCGTACTGACATCTTGTGTTTTTAAGGTACATTCAAACTCAAGTCAGGATTGGCTCAGATGGCTAAAGGTGGCATTGTGATGGATGTTGTCAATGCTGAGCAAGCACGAATTGCTGAAGAGGCTGGGGTTAGTTTATTGCACCTACATCAATTAGCTAGTATTAGTAATTGACTGGTAGAGGTATATAATCTTTAGTATGAAAGTAAAGTACTGTTTTCATGTGGCCTTAACTCTAGCAGTCAATTTTATTTGTTTTTGTTTATGTAATAGTAACTGTTTGCCTAATGGAATTTAGAGATATAATTTTTGGAAGAATGATAACTGGCAACTTGTTTACTCTTCCCGTAATGTTTTTGATTTATTTGCCTGTCTATGTGGTATATCTAGTCAGTTTTACATTACATATTATCTCATTTCTATATTTTTGTACTGGTCACTTCAAATCCAATAGATGCTGCACCACCTGCAGAGCTTTACTGCAGCATTCTGTGAGGGGTAGACCTATAATGTTCAGATTTAAAGCTTCTTGACTGTCAGGGGCAGCTGGGTAGACTTAAAGAAGGTTATCAATTTTTTTCACTGTGTAGATTACAACAAAAAAGACACAGGAATTAATATTTTAGATCACAACTGAAGTGATAGTAACTTATAATGTACTGAAATATTTAGTATTTCATTTTCTAAAATGGGTTGATCTGAAAGACACGTGAGTGTCTATCAATTAATGTTAATTCCTACATGCAATGCACACGTTTGTTTTTTCTGTTCATAATAGTGAAAGTCACAAATTAAAACCAATTGCAGCACTTGAAATATGCAGCTCTATCCAAATATTTTCAGTCGGGGAAGGTTTTATAACAGACAAATAGAAATTACTTGTTGGAATTTTGCTACCATATCTAGTGTCTTACAACATACCAAGTACACTTTGAGAAAGCTGGTTAGTTTTTGCTTGAATGGATAAATACTTGGTAATTTACTCTAAGTCTAGATTCAGAAATATTTAGCTTTTGTTGACTATTTGTTGTGGTACACATAGTAATCACCATTCATTCTTGGGAAATGTCGACAAACAGGTGATACAAGGCTCATTAACTACATTCTTCATCTCTAAGTTATCTAGTGTCTTCTGACACAAGTGAAAGAATTTGTCTCTTACTCAGCCAATTCATCTAATGGAGTTCTGCTAATACTGTGTATTTCTTAAGCAGGGTTTTGTTACAATGAAGTGGGGTTTGATGGTTGAATGAAAAAATAAGAATCCAATTCCTGTACTTCTTTGGGAATACAATTATCTTTGTATTCTTCTTCAGGCTTGTGCTGTCATGGCACTAGAGAGGGTACCTGCTGACATAAGAAGAGATGGTGGAGTTGCTAGGATGTCAGATCCCAAGGTGAGATGTGGTTTGCTGACTTGTGCACTTTGATATTGTTTGTATTTCTATTCAGATGATTGTAAATTTGATATTAGCTCTTAGATGGACATCAAAATTTTGCAAACGTGGTATACTTTTCTGATTAACCTGATGCCATTGTCAAAAATCAAGATATCACTATTTTAGGAGTTTTTATTTAGTACTTGTTCCATTGTGTAGTACTGTATTTGTTGGTTCTGCACAAGGTCTTGTTAAGGTTTTAAAATCTTTACTATGTAAGTGTCTTGGTTTACACTAACAGAAATACAATTTATGATATGCAACAGTAGGTTGTGCTGCAAAAGAGATGTATCTCAATAAAACTGATTGTAGTGTGGCATGTTCACATGACACAACCAAGAAAAGATAATAAGTATTTACAAGATTTGAAACTAGTTAGTGGTTATTTCTGAAGACAGCACTGCTTACAGAAATGTTATGAATGCTTGGATGTTGAAATGTATTGAATGTAATGTCTCCTGCTTTATTCTATCCTACTCATTCTGAACTGAGGGCACTTTAAATTAGTTATATGCTTTGCTTAATCCATATGAAAAATTTAGCTCCACATTTCTAAATTTTGCCTCCAATTTTCCACATTCAAGTATTATATTGGTGTCATAATTCACAGCATATGATGCACATCTATTGGGCAGGGATTGAGCAGACAGTTTTCACCCAGGGCCTAATCATTGTACAATATCCAATAAGACAGTGAAATATAACACATATACACAATTTTTGTTTATTCTTTACAGTAGCAATGCGACATTTGCCACTAAGTGTCTGTACGGTAGTTATTATTTCCCTACTAAACACTACACGGTGGGAAGGCCTTTATGATTTATCTTTGAATTTGGTTTACTTGTGTTTCCTTTAGACTGAAAGCATTGACAAATTTGCTTTTTCACTGAGTCTAGGAATTTTTGAAGAATAAAAGAATTGTGTGTTTATTGTGTTAAAAATCTGTTCCACAATTTCTACTTTTTTTTTTAAGTTCACGTGTAACAGTCGTGTTAATAGAAAAAGACTTCTTTACTATGTACCTAACATTGCAATGGAGTGAACAAGTTTGAGACTAAAACTTTTTGGCAATGAGAATTTGAACAGTGAAGGAAAATAATAGGTGACAGACAGTCCTATCTTTTACATTATGCGAATATTATAAAGTAACTATACAATGTGATCAAATGCAACAAATGCAAGACAAAATGTGATTTCATTGAGACAGTAGCATCTAATCTAATAAGCACGTATATTGATTTCCGAAGGTTATTTAGAGAAATACTTGAGTCAAAAAGTGAAAGCTTCATCTGTATAAGAGAGAAATGCCATAGTGACTGTTTGCTATTACTGGAAATAACTATCATGCTTCAAATTTTTGTGCAGTAAAATTTAGCTGCATATTTTGAGGAACTTATAGTTTCAATAGTTTGAAGCATTTCATCGACTGGAGCAAGCTGGTAATACTACCAGATGATTTGGAATCTGAAAGCACAGCTTTTTGTTGGCAAGCAATCAGAGCAACTTTAGAAACAGGTTTAACTCCGCATCAATTTGTCATTATCAATGCAACGATCGCAAAGTTGGCAAAATATTTTTCTCAGAAGTTTTGACAATGTGGCTATTGCTTTGCCTCGATCTAGCAACTAGCATGGGTATTTTGTCTTGATGCAAATTTTACTTTAGTTCAGGCATAATAATTTAAGTAATTAAAGCTGTGATTGAATTCTTGCACGACAAAGTAATTGTAATTAAACTTTTTGGTTTCTAAAGTATTTGCAATCGATCTTTTTAAAATAATGTGATTGTTATAATCGTAGTTGTGAAAACCTCTCTGTTATTGTAACTGCAATTTAGTTTAATTTTTCCACTTGAGATTCGTGCTGATGATGCTGTAGAACTGAAAGGAGACAATGTTCTCAAAGGAAAACTTAAGGCCATGTTTTTTTTCGTTTTGTTGTTTGCAGATGATAAAGGAAATTATCAATGCTGTCACCATTCCAGTCATGGCAAAATGTCGAATCGGCCATTTTGCTGAGGCTCAGATTCTTCAAACACTTGGTGTTGATATGGTAGACGAATCAGAAGGTATTAAGACAACACTTACATTGTAAACATAACATGTACTTTAAACATATACTTTAAGGAGATAAAGATAGCAGGGAGCTGGAATTGATGGCTTTCATGTTTTAGATTCTTTTGCTCAATCATCGTTTTAATTTTGTCTGACCATATCTTGCTCACTAGTCCTGTATATTTTATGTACCTTTTATGTACCTCTTATGTACCTACTGCCATATCCTTCATGTTTGGAGTTCACAAACCCTTCTGCTCCATGATTGAAACCAATATCTGTTCGTAGCTTCTGTGTTTAGCTGTGTCTTTATGTTTGCCATCCAGTTTGTTCCTGGCCTCCATTTTTCCTTTTGGTTTGCTCATGGTGTTGAAAATCGTGGAGTAAAGCTACTTCCCAATGTAGGATTTGGTGCCAAAGAATGCCAGAATGCAAGCTTTCATCTCTTCCACTTTTCCAAACGCTCTTTCTTCGCTCCCAGTTGATGCAGTACACTTTTATTGGTGTGTCTCCTTGTCTACAGGATCCTTAGTATCCTGTAATATATCGACATTTCAATTGCTTTTTCGGACTTCCTAATCGTATATCTTTCGCAGCCATACATCAAGACGAGCGCTTTTACCAGATTTACCTTAAGACGTAGAAGTATTATCTTATCTTTCCAGTTATTTACTAGCTCTACTGTCTTGGCTTTGTTCATTGCAGCACAACTTTTTGCGTCCTTTATAAAACTCGCATCCTTTGTTTTAGTGTATCCTAGGTACTATGAAATGCACATATGAATCCTAGATTGCTGTGAATAGTTCCAGCTACAGATGACTTTTTAACTTTTGTTTTATCATTTGAAAGAATTAAGTTTAAAGTTGTACTCGAGCATGTAGAATGGGAACAGGTCATTTGTAACAAGAGCGAAGCAGTGCCAGAAAAATTGCCATCAATTTCTAGAACTGCTTTGTCATTTTCTTAATTTCTGCGGCTTTTTTTCGTCAGTGCTAACACCAGCTGATGAGGAGAACCATGTTGACAAGAATCAGTTTACTATACCTTTTGTCTGTGGAGCAAGAGACCTAGGAGAGGCCTTGAGACGAATTTCTGAAGGTGCAGCAATGATTCGAACTAAAGGTGAAGCAGGCACAGGTACGTTAACAATAGTTGTCTACTGTTCTCACTGTTATTATGTTATTATGCCATAGTTACTCGAATGCAGCGACTACGTAGATGTATGATGGAACAAAGATGTGCCTGTTTAGCCATAATCCATTTTATTCCACGCATATTTTATTCCTTCAGGAGAAATTTACCATTTTATTTTACCAATATCGCCGTTTTAAAACCTATTCATGGCTCATATTCCTGACATGAGTTACGTAACGAGTTAGAGCATAATACAGAGATTACAGATAGAATAAGCATGTATGAAGGCAGTAGATACATGACGAAGTGTCAGATTTTTTAATATTTGTGTCATGTACAGTAGTTTTCACGCTTTCATTCCACTACTTGAGTAACTGTGGATCCATATTTCATTGACAGGTGACGTTGCGGAAGCTGTTCGTCATGCTCGAGCAATTAGAAAGCAAATTCGTCAAGCAGCTGCAATGGACGGCCCAGAACTGTATTCGTATGCTAAGGAACTTCGGGTACCCTATGAACTCTTAAAGAAGACAGTTGACATGGGCCGACTTCCTGTCGTCAACTTCGCAGCAGGAGGACTGGGTAAGTGTCACTTCCGTTAAGAACGATCACTTTTTTCAGTATTGGAGTGGCATGCTGAAAAGTAATTGTAACATTCAAATATCGTCCATTTTCGCTGCAGATTTTCATGTGCTTATGAAGTGTTCATCCATTATCATTGGAATTTTTTTCTGAACGAAAGCAAAATAAGATCGATTTCATCTTTTAAATTCAAAGGCGGCGGCAAATTCTTACCTTACGTAATGTTTTGGTGAAGAGTACGCAGACCAGAGCTTTGTAAAAGAAGAAAACAACGTGAAATTTTGCTCGAAAACATTATTATTTGTAGGAAAAAGATAAGAGAAAATCGAATTGCAAATCATCATAAAAAATGAATACCGTCGAATCAAGTAGTGAAAAATAATGATGCTAATTTTTATCATCATAGTTTATTATTCAATCTAATATTGTAGAAGATTTTTTAAAGCATATGTCCTGTTCAGATTCAAACGAAATATTTGATTGCACTCTAGAATATGTTCTTTGGCCAGGCAAAGGAGAAGGTGAGGCACAGGAAGTCCATTGATTGCTCAATTGTTGTGGTTGAAATGGTTTGGGAGGAGGGTACGCAACAGCTGGCTGTTGTATGGGTGTGTTTTAACTATGCTTCAAATGCACCAGCCGACGTTGTATGTCCATCTTGACCATGTCTTTTGCATAGCATTTTGGGATTTCTGCCAATATTTTGCACTATTCCCCCAAATATTTGATCTGCTGTTCTCTCTTTTTATTCTGCTGCTGGCCTTGGCCTTTCGAGTACATCTATAGTCCTTTTCTATGAGCTGATTGGTTCGCTTAGGTTCTGGGTTTTTAAATATCATGGACGAGGGTTCATTTTCCACTTGATATGCGTATTGACTGTTGTCATTTTGTACATCTTTATCATCCTCAAAAATTTTTTTCGGAAAAATCGACGTAGTTCTTGGAGCATTGTTATCTGCCAGGAAACTCAGCCTCGAAAAAATTGCTTCAATGCATTTCATCTTCACATGCGCCACTGGCTCTTGTGGGTCTTGTTAAGCGCCTATGAGCCTTGGGGATCTATTATTATTATTATTATTATTATTATTATTATTATTATTATTATTATTATTATTACTACTGCAGGCATTGAGCAGAGCAGACGTGCTTTGTACATGTCCTAGGTTTTAAGGATTTACTTACTTGAATCAAAGCTATTAATCTGTATTTTGTTTTGCTTTTAAGTCCATTTGAGTTAAGGTAGTTGTACTGAAAATGATTCGTTTAAGTTTATTGGGGTTTTTCGTTGTTTTTGTACTTTGTTCTTTTTGTGGCAAGGACTTTGTATCTCTTGACCGCCATACCTGGCGATGTAAGAGGAGGGTCGATAATGGACCTAACGATTCAATGGATTATCATGCCTCCAGTACCCTAGCAAGTCAAGCTAAAGAAGTCCCAGTTAA
>JANTCA010057036.1:0-17125 GCA_024741275.1 Chironex yamaguchii
GTACTTAGTAAAAGACATCCTCTAGCCTGGATTTAAACCATTTAGAACAATGCTTCTCAGCCGGGGTGCGCGTTTCGTCTTGTAATTCCAAAGACTTTGAAAGTCCTACACAAAATCTTTTTGTGTGGTGATGGCACAGAGGTTTATGTGTTGGCTTATATATGAATATATATAGTACACAGATGAATAAACCTTATACTGGGGAACAAGAGTCATATTTAGAGGTTGGTGGAAATGTTATCCTTATTTGCCTTCCTTAAGATTTGAAATGTTATAAGATTTCTATTTTTTGTTATGTTGGCACATCCTGTACATATAAGAATTACAATTTAGTGATTTATTGTGCCTGTATTTACAATTGGACCCGAACCCTTTAATTTGTAAGTAGAATAATATTCATACCCCTTCATGAAATTTTTATATTTGTACTTTGTGAAATGAGTTTGCACGTGTATATGTGTGTTTTTAATTTTCCTTATTTCAGACAGATATCAGTCACAGTTTGGAGCAGGAAAACAGTATGCATATTATCATGAAGCTGATGATACCAGTTTCCAGTTAGTTGACACCTCAAAGCCTCATAAAACAGCATATCAGAGGAACAAACAGAGGTTTAACAATGTAAGTAGAACTTTTTAATGCTGTAAACATAGTTTATCCGTTTGTAAGATAATTATAGTTATCTGGTATCACACTATTACTTTTTTCTTTACAAGGTATCAAAATTCATTTTTTTGTCTTTAACTTTTTTGTCTTAGTATCTTGTATTAAAATGTTACACAAGTGATCATGTTATATAAGTGATCATGTAGTGAGGTTGAGTATTAAAGATGCTGCAAGGCTACTTTTTGTTTGCAAGAAAAGTTTGTTAATGAGTACTTATCAATTTAAAGCCTGTGGGACAATTACTGTTTACCAGTGATGGCACTTTGATCTTGCAAGCTAATGGCAGAAAAACTATATATCGTTATATATATTGCTTTTTTACAAAGAAGAGTGCGCAGCTTCTCTAACTTGAATTTGCTCACCACGTTTTAGGTGATTTTGTTTATAAGCTTATCATTGAATTGAATATCAATTAAATTCAAGTGAAGTAAGTCAAGATTATTGGATGAAAAGAAGCTTTTGATATAAGCTGCAACATTGTAATGCAAAACAATAAACGGGTTGTGTGAAGCAATAACACATTGGTCTATAAATTGGTCCTGACCAGTCTTTACCTAGACAGACTTTTTTTTTCAATGAAGTAAACAGTAAAAGTGAAAACAGCTGTTCCTTGTCATTTTTATTTGTAGTGTTTTCATTGCTTTCCAATCTACAAACCTCTGCAAGAAAAGGAAGATGGTAAATCATCTATGACAACATATATATTCCATCTAAATTTACGTTATCATAACTAGCCAATCGTGAATAGTAAAGACAAAAGGCAAAGAAAAATTGAAAAGGCAGTTCTCACTGCATTGTTCCAAATTCATGATTTGTGTTTTTAAAGTTATTATTGTAGTTAAGTTAAACCTTCATTTCTGCAGAGCACAGAAAATTCATGACAAATTCATGATAGTGTATCATAATAATATATATTTATGGCAGTTGTGATGGGTAAGTCCTTTACGACATGATCAGACTTATAAATTGTCTTAACCTTTAACAGGCTCGTTTGAAGAAGGAGCGGGAAAAGCAACAAAGGAAAGAGGCATTTATGATGGGACAGGTGCAGGCAAAGGGAAAATTAAACAAGAAGTATGTTAAGAATTACCAGAGCAGAGGACGATGGAATGATAAGCAGGTATTGATTGCCTTTTAACAAAGAAAATTTAGTACTTGTGGAAATATGGTGCTTGGTACAATCCAGAGGTCCTGATCAGCATAGGCAGTTATTGACAGAATACCTTTTTATCACTCTTTAACCTGGCATTGAAGGAGTTAGCCTACAGTTTTGATGCACAATAATTTATCTTCTACGTTTTATACAGAAGCACAGTTGAAAACCCCTGGAAGTATGTTGAAAATATCATGCAATTATTTTAGAAGTACAAAGTGCATTGTCAAGTTCAAGATGGTATTCTGTCTTGAAAGTTGAATTTTTGGAATTAGTGAAAGCATTAAATGATAAACCCACTTACTGTCTCTGGCATCCTGCTCTCTTTCTTCATCAGCTTTTGTTCGTCCTTCAACATGAACTTGTAGCATGTTTTTGTTTGCATTGGGGTTCCTTCTTTTTTAGACTGTCCATTTATCCATGTGATATTGGTAAAACACATTTTCATTAGTTTGTCTTGCAATTTTAAAAGTTTATTTGTGGGTATATTATTGTTATACTGCTAGAAATAAGTTCATTCTAAGTGCTATAATGACCAACCTTCTGGTTCCTCGTGGTTGTAGCAGTTTCCTGGCCTTTATACAGTGCCTTGAAGATTTTTACTTTTGCTTATGAGTATCCATCATGACTAATGCTGAGACATTCCATGCTGTCTACAAACACAATTTTTTCACAATTTCTTTCATTCATTTTATTGCACTATATTAATCCAAAAATTCTGTGTGCAATTGAAAGCATGCATTGGACTTTTTATCTTTCACGTTAAACAGGAAATAAGTAGCCTGTAATATGCCTTGCTTGACTTTGATTTTGGTTGCTTCTGCTGATAATGAACCATAGCTCTGTCTTGCTGTCTCTGATCTTGTCTGAAAGTGTTTCATATTCTTTCTTTCAAGCGAATGCAAAATATCATTATTTCACATTTTAGTGTCAGTTAAAGTAGCTATGTATCTATTCACCAGACTCTCCAGAAACATAGAAATGCATCTGTGGCTGTTCGTGAAGATTGGAAAATACTTGAAGAAATGGATTTCCCAAGACTTATAAAGCTCAAACTACCTGATGTTGGTGAACCAACAACTTTGTGAGTTTATTTTTGTAGATTTAGACTTTGTCTATATTAATTGTTCTGTATAATGCCATGTTCTTTTCTACAAAAAGAAACTTGGGCATTGTATAGGTTATATATCAGTCTTCTTCTGTTTTGTAAATACAAAGTCCATATTGGCAGGGATTGTGCTTTGGGAGATGTTAGTGAATTTTGAAAGCAAAAATTTGTACAAAATAAATGAGCTATTCTTGGTTTAGCATTGGAGAGAAATTGCAGAAGTCAACTCGAATTCAAAGACAGGTCTTACATTAGTGTGGTAAGGTGTCCTTATTTTGCAAGAACTCTAATGAAACTTTTTACTATTGATTGCTGCTACTGATGTACTAACCTTGGTCATCAGAAATTATCTGCTACATGTTTAATCTTATTTTTTCAGGTATTCTGCTGGGAAGGTAGAATATTATGATAAAACCTTTGATAGAATAAGCACAAAAAGTGAGAGGGTATTGGAGGTAAATAACCGAACATTTCATAAGGTTACAACAACAGATGATCCAATAATTCGCAAGGTATGTATCGTTTTGGAAGTTGTAACTGACTTGGTTGTGAATTGGAGGCCATGTATTGATAAGGTTTATATTTGAAAGGGAGATACTTGTGTTTACTAAAGTTATATTATTGGTCTGCTTAAGTGGTTTTTCTTACTAATGGTCCAGATAGTAAACTTCCCTTAACATGATTTTATTGCGCTGTTATGATGGATGTTGTATTGTTACAAGCTACATTGCTGTTGGTGTCCCTATGCTACACCGCTTTCATTGTCAAGCTTAGAAAAAGGTCGTTCTTTCTGTAGTTGTCTTTTAGCAAAGATTTTCTTCTAACTTGACTAAGGACGGACATTCAGCTGTAGAAACTTGTATATACTTTCCATTCTAAACAGTTTACTACGTAAAGTAACATTTATGTTAGCAGCACAAGCAACATTTTTTGCAGCTGAGAAAGCAACTGAGGGCATTGAGGGCAGTAGCAAAACTTTGATTAGCTGTTACTTGTCAGTATCATTGATATCTGCATACAATTCTGCAGTTTTTTGTTGTTATAATGGTGGTACATTCAGTTTCCATATCTCTTGTATCCTTCAGTGTGTGACTTAAAGCAAATAAATTCAAATTTGATTAAAGTGTAGTCGTTACAAAGTATCACGTACATTTTAAAGTGTGTGCATTGTTACACTTTGCTTATTTTGCAAATCTGGTTTCGTTTAGCTCTCACAAAAGGGCAATGTATTTGGCACTGATGCAATCATTGCTACTTTGATGACTTGCACAAGATCTGTTCACTCCTGGGATATCATTGCACAGGTAAGCTAGAGTAATGTAGTTGTCTGTTTGCATACTTGGTCTTTTCTAGAAAGGTAACGTACAAAACCACCAACTCTGTGTTGTCCTTGTTAAAATAGCAGTGTTATGTATCATTGGTTTGGACCTGTGAAACCTGCTTTAAAGATGTGTTGTCGGAGATCCGCTCTCTTCATCTGAACCCCCTAAACGTGACTACTGACAAAGCGGTTTGTGTAAAGGAAGCATTTGGGTGGTGTAACCACTATTTAATCTGCTGCATGTAATATCAAGCAAAAAACACAATTATGTAATACTCAACTTGTAACCAGGAAATGCCAAGACTATGAGAAGGTAGTTTAGTGCATTTAATTTCCTCTTTTCCTTTCCTTGCAGAGGGTTGGGAAGAAGCTTTTCTTTGACAAAAGAGATGATTCAGAATTTGGTGAGTACCACAGGCAGCTCTCAATCTATCCTATATTTGAGCATTTGTTATAAGCAAAATAATTCCATTGTTTTAGATGGAATACCGCTCCCCGTCTTGTATAGTAAAATATTTTGCAGAAATCTGTCTTAGCCATTGCCAGTAAGTGCAGTAAATGCAGTGTTGTCATCCAAATAAACTCTGTAGTAATATGGATTTGTGACCTTTGTTTTTAAACTTTTTAATGACCTTTGTCATTAAACATCCTAAAGCATTTGCCATCCCTTCTTACCCTCCCTGACTGTCCTTGCGTTCATCCTCACTTCAACAGTCATGGCATTTATGAACTTGTTGCAAGTACGTTTAATGTGTAATCATAGATCCTATACCGCTGCTTCATTTTTCCATGCATCTTTGGATTCATGCATACAGTAACCGATAGCCTCCCAATTATTCTGTCACTCCCTTAAACTTACTTAATGACAGTCGCTTGAAACTAGATAACTTCAAAACTTGACACTTCCATTTCTCTTCATCGGAAAAAAGGTGATAAAGATTCTAAAATCAAAGGTCGCAATTATCTACTCACTTCTGGATTTGTCCCAGTGGCAGTGCTAATAATCCTAATCCGTTACTAGCGTTTCCCCCAAAGTGATTGTTGCAAGCAAGTTAAAAACAGAACTTCAGAAATTTCGAATCTGACGTATTCATCCTCTCTAATAAGCGACATTTTCAGTCTTTGTTTGCTGTGATATCAAATCATCGGTGTCGCTCGGTATTATTTATTTTCCCTTATCCTGTCAGGGAGGCTGTTCACATTCCTTGCCCATTGAGATGTTGGCTGTCCTCCATCCATGGCCATGCTATTACTTATTCACACTTGCGCACCTTTATGCTTTCCTGAAGAGTTTACTTACTCCTTTTTCTTCATTCCTAATCAACATTCCTTCACATAGCCCCGAAGAATCAATATATGAAACTGTATCGTTATTCCATCGTCGCCAGTTGCGTCTGATGGTTTCTGTTTGGCAAACAACTCTTCGACTCTTTTTACGCCTCTCCCTCACCCACTCCCATATTTGGCAAAGTGTCCGCAACTGAACAGTACTTATTTACGTGTTATTTAGGTATTATACTGCACCACTTATTTCTTGCTCTTTTTAACAATTTTGTTTTGGCTTCCCTAGATTTTCATACTGTATATGAAAATTGTAACGAACCTCTCCCAGAGGAAGGCCTAAATTCACCCCAGAGTCTATCTTTGGAAGCAACATTCATTAATCAAAACTTCTCTCAACAATGCCTCAGGAAGGGAGAAACTTTAACTTTGGACAATCCTAACCCATTTGTGGTTGATGAAAGTGAGCAAGTTGCATCAGTAGCTTACAGGTAAGACTTGGCCAAGATTTTCCTTCCTAGTTTTTTGGATTAACGTTATACGTTATGCAGGGCCTTATTGGATTTAGAGATTTGTTTGATGTTTCCCAATGTGACCGTTAGAGCATAGATACGTTAAAATTGGTAAGAGATTTGATTGCAGCTACTGCTGCATGGTGCGTGTTGCGGTTTCTAGGTTAAAATAGGCATACGAATGGTTCGTATGTTACCTTGTCAGATGTCAGATTCCGACTGTCACAACATTGTACAATGTTTACTTTCCACCAGTTTCCACCTCTTCTGCCTAAACATTTGCTTTTCCATTCGAGAAATGTCTGTGTTTATCTTCCTTCCACCTTACCTGTTTTCACTTGGTATTCTCTGCCCTTTTTTCTTGGTGTATGCCCTTAAAAGCTACCATACATGATTGTACTCCTATTTAGCATTTAATAAATCTAGGTTTGGTTTGGTAATATTTCTAGCAGTACATTGGAGATCTAAATGCAGTTGGCATACGAATAGACGAGGTGTAAAATAGCAAGCTTTTGTCGTCCGTGCTTTGTCATGAAGACCAGGTCGATTACTTGTACAATCGAGACGCAGTATTTGGAAGATTTCAGGGGTAACTAAGAACACAGTAGTGGCTTAGTCTGTTAAAGTCAGACACAGACTGATGATTCCGTGGAAAATTTAGGGTTAAAGCTTATAGAAGTTATAATTGTAAAGCTCTAAAAGCTAAATTGTAAAATTGTAACGGTAAGTTAAATAGTTTGTCCATGGATCGTGAAGGTGTTGCAGTTCAAAACCAAACGAAGGACTAAAACACGTGGAAGGTATAATGTCGGTACGCGTGTTAATCGTTCATTAATTGCATTAAGGGCCTCTATCAGTAAAATGGTGCATCTCTTACCATGATATGTCGTGCATATTTTTGCTTTTTACCATATATTTGATATACACCTTTCCCATTGTACACCTTTCATGTGCAAAGTAATGCACAGAGGGTATGTTTTAATGTATACCAGGAATGTTTGATTTTGTATTCGTATTAATCAACTTATACACCTTCACCAGGTACCGAAGATTTGATCTGGGAGGTGACATTAATGTTGTTGTGCGTTGTGAGCATGATGCAGGTCTGCCCGGAACCAGTGAAACTGCCTTTATTAATGTAAAGACCTTGAATGAATTTGATCCAAGGGTAAGCACGGTGACACCCAACGTTATTTGTCTTGCTGGTAGCTTGTTAGAAGGATAATTTTCTCCCAGTTAATTGGTGCTGAGACAGAGGCTTTTTGTACGTCATCATATTATAGTAGCTGGGCTTTGTGTGCGTCAAGCAAATATAGCGAACACTATAGATCTTATGAAAAGAACTGTCATGTGTGAACACTTTATGAAAATATGATAATCGTGTAACAACCAAGTGGCGAGCATGCCCTTTGCATGAAAATTGGGCGTGCTAGATTGTCGACATTATTGCAGAACTACACTTCACTGGACGATCATTGAAAATGTTTCTTGTGACAATGTTTTAGACTACCAACGAGGTTTTTATTCTTGTATTATTCGCCTAACTTAAACCTGTTGACATTAATTCTTGCCTTCTCTAATGCGCGACATTTAGATAAGGCAAGAGTCTGACTTTCTGTCAGCCGTGCCGTGCATCAGTAGGTCAGTCGACCCACTCATATATTTATCGCGTCTTTGATGTAACAGTATTCATTCGCCCTAGTATTTTGTCAACTGCTATTGTCCAACTTTAAGTTTTGTCTAAAAACGTGCAAGCTCTTTGGCAAATAACAAGAAATGTACTTGTTAGTCAATTGATAGGAAACTTCATTCACCATGTCATGAACCACACTGTTGGTTTTTTGTGGGAAGTTATTGTAACAGTTGTCAATATGACAGTTAGAGTTTTGCCTGTTTGTCACTCATCTTGCCACACATCATTTAAAAATCTTAACATTACATGATTGTGTAAAGACGATTGCTCTAATTGATTATTTTTCTTTATTACCTTAGATCAGTGGAATTGATTGGCGTCAGAAACTGGATTCCCAAGGCGGTTCTGTGTTAGCCACTGAGCTTAAGAACAACAGTTGTAAACTGGCAAAATGGACCTGTGCTGCTATTCTTGGTGGTTCAGAATATTTGAAGTTGGGGTAAGATTGTCTTTGTTTTCCCTAGCTTTTGCCATTGCTGTGATTGTCGACGTTTGATCTTTTTCTTCCAAGCTGCTTCGGATGAGGATCGACGCTACCAACTTTATACAATTTGTCTGTTACTGCACAGCTTCAGATTCTTTGAATGGCTTAGCAGCAGGCAGAATCTGGCTGCTAATATTTTGGTGGATTTTTAAGTCGCCCCATCGTACTGACAACATTTTATGACGATAGCAAATAATACTGACAGGATCGTCTCTGGAACTTGACTTTGCGGGAGAGGTCCTACCCCTACCTCTCCTAACCCCTCCTTCTTTCTTTTTTTGACCTGGAACAAGGCAATAACGGAGTGGCTAAATGTGTGAGAAACTTAGATGGAATAGTTACAGGGAGGGGCAGATCTAGACCTTCACCAAATTCGAATTGGTGAAGGTCAATTTTTAGGTTTTGCTCAAGAGTCGAAATCACAAAAACCTCAGTGGGAAAATTCTGACATTATACTCTGCCTTGCGACTTTAATTGTTAAAATTAGTTTGTGTCTTCTTCATAGCGTGATTAACTATGCCTAGATGAAGCATCTACTGCTCCAAATCCATTACACCGGACCATGTTTCTAATGTGTTTTGCTTGTGAGGTATCACCAAAATTCATCGAGGAAATCTCCTTGTCATTAAACCGCTTAGAAAACCAATAAGAATTTGTACAAATGTCGAATAAATTCCCTCGTAAATTAGGGAAAAGTGATTTTGCGAATATGGCAAGTGTGGGCTGTCCTCCTCATCAAAATTCGAATGTCATTGATAAGATGGGGATGACTCTACTATGAGAAACTGTGAGGTAACCCAGCAACAGTCCTGCCAATGAATCTTTTTCATCTTAAATCTCTTGTTTTATAAGTTCTCTTACTGTATTTATTTGCCTGTTAGAAAGTATACACTAAATAACTTTAGCAGTAGCAGCATTCCGGTCGTGATAATAGGTTCACATTATATTTCTGGCAGGTATGTGTCAAGAATAAATCCATTGGATACCTCCAGGCATGTGATTTTGGGGACTCAGCAATTTAAGCCCAAAGAATTTGCGGATCAGATTGCTTTAAGCATGGATAATGCATGGGGCATCTTGAGAGTAATAATTGATACTTGCATGAAGCAACCCGAAGGAAAGTACTTGCTGCTAAAGGACCCAAACAAGGTTGGTGTTAGGAAAAAAGCATTTCTACAAGTGTTTGTCAGACGTCTTACCTGCTTTTGAAGTACAATTGACTAGTTTATACCCGTTAACAGATTCGTAGTATTTGTTGAAGCGTAGTTCCTGTCTCGCTACTTGCTCCCCTCCTTCTCCTTCACTAAAGCTGGGTCTCCTAGGGTCTTGACTCGCAGGTATCCGTTTAAAGAATTGCAACCCATTTTGTTATGTCATTTCTGTTTACACCAGTTTTAAAATAAGAAATTGGGTACTAGAAAACGACGTTGAAAGGTTAACTCAGTGATGTTATGGCGTCAAAGTTGCTAGATGTTTGACTTCCAGTATTTCTTATTGTCGCTTGAACACGGAATGCATTTCTTAGTGCGACAGTAATAAGTTGCTTCACAGTTACTTGAGCAAGTCAAGACATCAAAGACATCTTGTTTGTTGTTTCAGTTCATTGTGGCCTAAATGAACACCATGGAAAGAAGGAGGATTTTTCGGTGTCACCACAAATTGTGCAGTAGTATATGAACTTGTTTTCCGTTGTTTTTGATTCGAGAGGAATCTACTGAAATTTCTCTGCTTAAATTGCAGTTGCCAGGGTACATTTATGGTACGTCGTTCAACAGGTTAACTTTAATTGTCTTTTCTCGTTCGTAGAGGCCTTTCCAGTGATCCTAATGTAATCTACGCTCCCAATAGAAGGTCACGTTTTCTTCGTTTGTGGGAGGACGTGAAGCAAAGTCTTTCAAGTCTGTTGTGAACTAAACTGTGAATAGTTGCAATTTTTATTTCATAAAGGAGTTGCTTTTGAGTTTGAAATTCTCCAAATAGAAATAGCTTTTTGCAGACTGGTTTAAATTTCAATAAAGAGAACCGAGAGCCTGCAAATCTATTATCATATAAATTCATATGCAAAAAATGCGAAAAACCTTGAGATTCTGGTCCTCTAGAAATGAAAGTTTAAACTGTCTTCTCTTCTCACAGCAATTTATATTAAGACACTTGGCCATTGCGACTCATCTCTTCCTTATTCGTAGGGCGTGATTCACCTTTATGACATCCCAGATAGCACTTTTGAAAGCGAAGATAGCGATGATGACGAGGATGAAGACGATGAAGAAGAGGAGGAGGAAGAAGAAGAAGGTGAAGCAGAAGGAGACACAGATCATGGTAAGACGTCTAGAAAAGAAATCCACGTATTTCAAAACGATGCAAGTATTTATAAGGTGGCAAAAATATATATATTGTTGAAGTTTGAGGTGTGCTGTTTTACATATCATTTCCTGACTGCACTTACAGAAAGCGCAAACAGTCTTTGACGATTGGTAGATAGGAGGCTAAGAAGAATATTTCGACTAGTTTTTGCCTTTATTACCTTCACGTGAAAGGCGTCTACATTGCAACCAGTAGTCCTGATTTGGTCTTTAGGCGATTAATTGCATATTTTTGTTTTACCCAAAGTCATTATTTCTAATTCTGCCACCAAGTTACGGTTTTCTTTTCATTGCGTCTAAATTCCAGGAAAGAAGAAGGAAAAGGGTGACCAGTGAACCGTTGAATCTCGGTTCTATAGCATTGTTCCATGAAGTAGACACGCAAGAAGAAGATTTCAAAGTTGTAATGTTCGATAATATGAACTTTTTATCTGTGACATTGACAATGTATACAGTCAGTCTTGAACAACTGGAAAGAATTCCGCAAGTCGTTATCTGTTTTGATCTGTTCTGCTCTTTCCTCTTAAGTAACGGTTATAATTTTATGGAATCGTTTATCGGAACCAATACAGGAAAGTTGGTAGATTAATCATGAACAGCTGGGACGTAGGTGGAAAATCATAGTGAAGAGGAGGTAGTGTAGTGTGGAACAACGGGAATAGATATTAAGAGATATTTTGTGCAAATTTATGCATGCGAACTCCTTGGACAGAAATCATAATCAGACTTTGCTCATGGAAAGGAAATGTTTCGGTAGACAAGAGAGTGGAACAAGTCACAAGATCTGTATTTTATTACAAATTTTTGTTTGAATGTTTTGGATCAGGTTCTGCATGTGAATGCCCAACCAATGTCCCAGGACAGATTTCATTAGTGGTCATACATTATTCGTCAGTATTAAAATGCCTAGATTTTCGGACCTCTTACCCTTGTCGACAGTTGTCAAATTGCCTAGGACACTACAAGAATATATCTGAATTTGTTAGCTTAACTATTTTAGCTTGTAAGGAGGTACATCAAAATAAAAGAAATTTTCAAGCATTTTTTCATAGAAAATTGCTATTTCGTAACTTGCTATATTTCTTTCAACGTAGTTAAATGAATTTAAAACAACTGGAGTGGTAAACATTTTAAGGATGTATTTTGATTTAGGAAGTGTACTTCGCAGATTTAAATGATCAAGTGACTGAGCATAGTAGTGATGATGGAAATCATTCATTGAACACCTAGTTGCGTATCCTTTTTTCATATTATGGTATAATGCCTTTTAACTGTTCGAAAAATGTTCACAGGAATACTCCAATTGTCAATTGACTATTGTTGACGACATTGAAAAGAAGACCTCGTGTTTCACTTGCGTTACGTACCATACCATTTGTCCTTTTATTCTATTTCATTTTAAAGGTAACATACACCCAAGTATATACGAGACCACTTTTTCAAACGACGCTACATTTCCTTGTCAGTCAAAAGGGACGTTATTTCCATTAAGGGTAGCCATCGTGAAATATATTTAGAAACACTAAATTGCATATTTTTATTGTCTACTCTAACAAATTTGTCATCTAACAATTTTTTTCTTGGAATTAAATTTTCTGCTATAATACACAATCACAGGCGAATAAATTAATGTGACTTAATATCGTCAACAATATTATTTCTGTATACTATGACAAGTACAAGACTATAATCTGGAATTTGGAAAGCATGTTATATTTATGGTGGTCAAAATGGAATTTATTTCTAATTAGAGTAGCCATGGAACGAAATTTGAAACATATTGCATACTCATAGTCTACTTTTTTTAAAAGCATACTCGATTCCGAGCGTAGCTAATTCCGTTGCCTGAGTTATGGATTTTTACTAGGAATTGAGCTCGTTATGAGAGTGGGCTCTCGTTATACGAATGGTACTTTGTTTGTGGTGACGCGGGTTCCAACTCGCAACCTCTGGCCGGCAAGACCGTCGACTTACCCACTATACCACAGCGGCTCTAATAGATTTACATTATCTTACAAATTTTACTATCCTCTTGAAATTCGATTTTCCCGTATAATACACGGTCATCAGTGACGAAATGGATATTTGAGACTTCAACAATAGTATATCAAAAGCAGTATACGCAGAAGAGCAGTACTTTGGGGAACTCGGAAAGCTCTTCTCATGGCACAGGGTTTTATGTACATAAAATCCATGTATGTGAGATGTTATCAAAGGGGGTCGAAAAGTCAAGCAAGTCATTCTAGTTTGTCCGTGAGATTTAATGCTTTGGCATAAATTATGAGGAAGAGATACGACCTGAGCAACAAATAGAAAACCTTCGTTTCTGTAGCCATGTTGCTTGTCAGAGTTGACTTCGATAAATGATTTTATAAAGTTCTGCCTAATCCAATCAAGAAACCAAAAACATGGATGTCAAGAACAAAGTTTACGGGTTAAAACGTATTTTATTGACTCATGCATGTACAAATATCAGCAGTAAAATTCTACTCGTGTCTGTGAAGCAAAATGAGCCTCCAGCTCAAGGCGCTAAAACTAGAGTAAGGAAAAAGGGCTTTAGTTTCTTAGTATATCTCATTGTTCAAATATATTGTCTGCTACTGGTAAGGACGTAGAAAATAAAAGTTTCAATGTTGCAAGAGATGTTTACAAAAGAAAAAGCATCATAATAGATACTAGATAAGTAAGTCTTGTGCTCCTGACGAACGCCATGGTTGGTTTCGTTGTGTTCACTAGCTGGAGCTCGTAAGATAAGACCTCTTGGTAGGAGGAGAGAAAATAGTCCAATTCTAGATGCTTTGGGATATTGAAAGGGGACGTAGGTGTTATTAGGACATTACTCGCGTATATGTTCTCATATCTAGTGAGATAAATGCAGAAAATGCAATCTATTGCGAATGCTAATGTAATAAGGTCTTGAAATAGATTAGGGTCTCGAACATAACTCGAATGCCTTTAGTCCACTTGCTTGACTATTTAGCTACTATCATTTGCTTAAATTTATTTCTGTTGCATCCTTTTAAAAAGCAGTAATTGGCAATATTTTTCGATTTGTTTATCATGCTTAACTTTGTAGCATTTCTATATATCAGTAATGTAAATTCGACTTCCAGATCCAATAAAAGACACGATAATCGTCATTCTTAGCCATAGGGTGTAAATAGTATAAGGCACGCGGCCTAGTCACGCCAAAATTGAGTCTATAATGACATCGCCTATATTCATACAGAGATTGTTTTTATGCACTACAAATGTTAATATTCAAACTTCGGTCCTAAGACTGAATTTCACTAAACGTTTTGTTTGACAATCACTGTAAGAATTCACGGCAACACATGCGTGGTATAAAACTTTAATCGCTCCATCGAAACATTTATCGAGACGATAAGTACAAGTTGTGTAAGTGTTTTTCCCAACAATTTTGTTCACAGAACTTTCTGTTTCTGAGAAGGCAACATATAATACAGGTACATTTTAACTGGTACTGTAGAGCAAACAAGGAAACAATAACGTTTGCTACTTGTGAGAACAAAAGGGGGGAGGTGGTTGGCAGATGCCTTGTTTTAGCTCTTTACAGGAGCTCATGAGAACGATAAAATTGGTTGGCACAAGATTGTCACGTGTGCGTCTAGTGGCAAAATCTGATGCAAGGTCAAAGCAATTTTGTTTTAACCGCTGCTAATACTGCTGTCCCAAATTTAACCACACCAAAATGTTTTTGTCATCTTGTCGCTCACCATGCTTGTGCAACTCTCTCAAAAACTGCTGAGCAACTAAACTACTATGTTTATTATTTCAAGAACTCTCTTAACAGATAAATATGACCTGCTTGTATTTAGACATTTTATTAGGTGTCAGCTACACAAAATGTTAAGGCCATTCCAAATTTTGATGGCTTTCACTGTCTCAGTGTGTGACGAGGGGTGCAGATTCATGTTTTGCATGATGTAGTTTGTATTTTGTGCGATGCAATACTTAATACGTTTTGGTGGCATACTCATTACTGAGTGTAGCTGATTCCCATGCCAGGGTTAGGGAATTTACTAGGAAGTGAGCTCTTTATGAGAGTGGGCTCCCGTTACCTTCTCTCACCAATGGTATTTTGTTTGTGGTGACGCGGATTCGAACTCGCAACCTCTGGCTTGTCGTTGTATCCACTATACCACGGCGGCTCATTAAAACGGTATTACATTTACAGTAAACATTTTGTGACATCACAGATTTTGGTTCGTCTTCTGCACAGAATTTCATTTATCAAACTATCATTTCCACACATTCGCATTTCACACGTTTAATAGTATCTCATTTCATAGTGCAGGAAGTGAAAAGCGTGTTGGAATTTTAAAATTTTTGGCTTAAATCACTAAATGAAGAGAAACTCTTGGCTTAAAAATCACTAAATGAAGAGGTGACCAATGAAACTCCCTACCCCATTTAGACCAACTAAAGCCCTCTATTGCACTCGACATTGGTGTGTATGACGTATATTTAATCGTTAATATCCTTCTAAGCCAGAGACATTAATACAATCAGGTCTAAAGCAAAGTTTTCAAAATTGCATCGAGTACTTTTTATAACAAGGTATTTCAATGTTTAAAAATAACTCCAGTTATTCATCGAGTTTTTTCCTCATGGTTGAAAATAGAAAGGGTCCCAGAACTCACAAGCATAATCGTAATAATAAATAGGATTTTCCACCATCTCACCTCATATTATCTCAGAAAGAGTTGGAAATTTTGTTTCCTTCTTTGTGTATATAGGTACCACTTTTTTATGGTCAATGGGTTGTAAGTATAGTTTATCGAAAGTAAGTTATGAAATTTCAATAATAGGGGTAGCAGGGTTAGTAAAAACATGGCTGCTGAGAATGATGCTTGATATTGACTGGTCGCTAAAAAAAAGTTAGTGGTAACGTTTTTTAGTAGTACTTTTTTCGAGATTAATATAGGACTGACGAGGAAATCATCGTCTCCACGAGGCCCTCGGCGACATGTCAACATACGTTTGTGAGGTCAACCGACATGAACAACATGGCGAACGAGAATTTCATAACCACGTTTTCTCATTAATCTTAAGTCTATTGAATTCGCAAGATTTGCAGTGCCCTTCCAATTTTGACTTGAACAGTGACATTTGCAAGCGGTTTCTTTTAAGTCGCAGCGTCACGTGCTCATAAGCGCACATCACCTGAGTGAATATAATTGATTTTTTCATTTTGTCCAGTCGTGTTCTAGCTAATACAACTTCGCTGTTGATGAAAAACTAAAATAAGAGGTTGTCATGTGTCAACTATTCAATATTTTTGATAAAAAGACAAGGTCTTCTAAAAAGTCTAAGCAAACGAAAATGCAAGATTCCCTTTAACATCCTCCAGAGTTCTTTTTAAAGTTCGTGTGTCTGTACATACATAGGTGGTTTTCGCGGGTACAAGAGCCATCGTGCCGACGAAACTTCGCAGTGGGTGACGTCATGGATAGTAATGCGGTTCTGTCGAGATCGTGCGCTGTACTCGCTTCTGTGAATCTTTCGACTTCTACTTTAAAACCTTGGAATTTTTGGGAAAGTAGTTTATTTCCACTGCGGTAAAAAACCTGCGAGAAAAAGGCCTGCTGTAGAAACAACTTGATTAAAGTTGAATTGGGAAAACGACTTAAAAAACTAAGACTGATACGCCGTTTCTCGTGGTATGCCAGTATATGAATTTGTGTAGGCACAACCTGAACGCTAATTGATTACTTAACATGATGCCCATCCTAACATGATTTTTTAGTTGCTTACTGTACTAATACCAGTATTGTAAGAAAACAATGAGCGAGAAAAATACAGTTGCGTGGCAGTTCATATCACACACTACCTTGATAATGACGTTTCCGTAAAATAAAGTAAATTAAAACCAGTGATAAAAGTCTACGGTTAATAAATCTGAAGCTCGTCAATCGAGGCGCGGTTCCAACTGGATTGACAGGTTTTGCAAAATCGGTCAGACTTCTGAAAATGGTTTCTATTATACAGAAAGAATCCCTTAGACGTCATAAAGGAGGAAATACACAAAGACTATATTTTGGGTTTTTGCTTTAACAGTCAAGTCTACTCTTGTACCCTTATGGAAGCTTGATATTAGCATTCATATTTTCCTCTAAGTTGAGAAATGGAGAATTATGAATTTCCAGTACTCACTGCTTTGAATAGCCTTTCGGATGTAACATGTGTTTTGTTAAGTATCATAAATATAGTGATGTCTGACAATTTGTTATTGATGCTTTTTAACATTTCAGTGCTGCACATAGACAACAATAATCCACCGTTTTATTGTTGCTTAACTTGATTATTGCAAAATACAACAATTGGAGAAGAACAAAACCCTGGTGCTCATTCATTTTGACTACAAAATACGGAGGACACCCGCTCGACGTCTAAAACAGTGTTTTATTGGTATCATTTTATTTTATTTTACTTTTTACTTTACTTTACTTTACTTTTACTTTTACTTTTACTTTTACTTTTACTTTTACTTTTACTTTTACTTTTACTTTTACTTTTACTT
>JANTCA010057047.1:0-17124 GCA_024741275.1 Chironex yamaguchii
GGGAGTGACGGAATCAAAAGTGATACTTAAAGGGAGTGACAGAATCAAAGTGATTAAAAGGGAGTGACGGAATCAAAGTGATTTAAAGGGAGTGACAGAATCAAAAGTGCTGCCTTAAACGGAGTGACGGAATCAAAAGTGATACCTTAAAGGGAGTGACGGAATCAAAAGTGATACTTAAAGGGAGTGACAGAATCAAAGTGATTAAAAGGGAGTGACGGAATCAAAAGTGTTGCCTTAAAGGGAGTGACGGAATCACAAGTGATACTTAAAGGGAGTGACGGAATCAAAGTGATTTTAAGGGAGTGACAGAATCAAAAGTGATACCTTAAAGGGAGTGACGGAATCAAAAGTAATACCTTAAAGGGATGACGGGATCAAGAATGTTGCCTTAAAGGGACACCCCTTCCGAAAAACGACAACAGTTCACGATACTAGGCTATAATACCCTTGTATCTTAAATGAAACATTAAAATTTCGGAGACAGACACTTTTCGCTGTAAAAGGGCTCAGTGATGTGTAAGTGTCCTTGTATTAACTCGCTCCATGCTACAATCAATCCTCGACAAGGTATAAGATATCTTCGTTGACACAACTCAACAAGCACATAGCAACAAATAATAAAAAAGGTACCTTGAGCTGTTCTTCCAGCATGGAATGGTCACTCATTAATTTTTCTGCTTCTTCTACAGATTCTCCCACAGACTGCTCTTCTTCCAATGGGACAATCACAGTACTTTCCAACCAACGGATTGCCTAAGCCGGGAATCAAAGATCAAATGTTACCACGGGGTTTTACCACTACAATTTCACTTTAAAATTAAACTTGCCCGCAAAGCAGGGCGATAGGGGTGTTTTTAGTATGAAGCACATAGGCAGTGGCACTCACCAAAATATAAATCTAAACGCAAAGATAGGCGAAGACTACAAAAATTGTACCGAGCAACTGAAGACACATTCTTTGTCGTCAAACAAATTAGTCTTCGCGATAAATCCTTAACCAAAAGCTTTTCTTGTTTTCCGTAAGTGTACACAAGTTATCATTGGCAAATGAAATAACTCAGTCTAAGGCTATGCAGGTCCAAAATTCGCGAAATGATCAATAGCCAAGACGTTCTCGTCTGGATCAGTCCTCGGAAAATTACGCGGCTAATAGAAGGAACAAGAAAAAACATGCACCGGTTGGTTATCAGGGAGTTTACTTCTTTTTATAATGCCTAAAGGGTCAGTCTATAAAAAAGCGTATATTTGGAAGCTCTGGAATCACTTTAATCAAATGGACTGCAAACGTTCATTTCAGCGTAAACGCCGATTCAATGCGTAAAGAATCAGAACTGAATCTTTGAGTGGATTTGTAGTTTAATCTTGTTCAAAACAATTGACCAGAATGATGTCACAATGAACACACCCAGCTGAAGCATACCTCAGATAAGGTTAAATAAATATAAAATTTTGGCATAACATTATTATTTGATGATTATTGTTTATATTTTTCCACTGTTTCATTACCAAACTGAAGGTATCTTTAGCCTTTATGAGTCATTGCTGTTTTCAATTGCTTTAATAGTGTGGACCACATGATATTTCTCTTTGATCCTCACAATTTTGGAATCAAGTTGCGGGCCGTATTGGACGGTTAGATGGGCCGGATTCGGCTCGCGGGCCGCCAGGTGACGATCACTGTTCTAGATGGTTTATAATGTTGCGTTTATCCTCCAGTTTCTTACCAGAAAAAATTGTTTACATCGTTATCTTCCCTCCCTGCAGGATCAAAGCCTCTTCGAG
This sequence comes from Chironex yamaguchii, assembly GCA_024741275.1. Taxonomy (NCBI): domain Eukaryota; kingdom Metazoa; phylum Cnidaria; class Cubozoa; order Chirodropida; family Chirodropidae; genus Chironex; species Chironex yamaguchii. The sequence continues at coordinate 1,786 of JANTCA010057047.1, forward strand.
ATGAAGTGGACCAACAGTCAAGCCACAAAAACACAACAAGGTTACGGAAACAGCAACAGAAGGAAACCAAAGCTACTAGGTATCATGGGCTTCCAGAGGAATTGGAAGATGAATCGGATGAATGACAATAGTAAAAATCAGAAGGAAGCCACTGAAAGGAAGACACAAGAATAACTGGCAAAGAAAAGAAGAAAAGAGATGAAGACCCTGAAACACATCTAAAGAAATCATGCAGCTGTTCCAAAATAGGCAAGAGTTAAGGTCCTTCGCTGCTGCCCTAGATGCATGTACGCATAACGGACAGTAAGTAACAAATCATTATCTTCCTGCTGAGCACATGGTCAGGAAAATCAATGATAAACATAGTGACCCACCTCTTCCAATCGTATTGTCAGGTTTTCCTCCTCTTCGAGCAATTTAAGATCGAGAGGAGTTGAACTGACTTCATACAAGCTTGACGCCGTCATCGGGACGAACTCCTCATTATGTGGCGTCGATGTAGTGGGCAAAGCAACAGGTACGGTTTTTGCGAGGGATGGTGACGCTTGACTGTCTTCGATCAACTTGTCTATGAGCTCTTGTTTCTCCTTCAAATCCTCAACAAGTCTTTCAACCTCATCTTCCCGGTTCAAAGCAAGCGGGAAGTCAGTGACGTCGCTTCCAGCTATAAGAGGCTGTGAAATTCTGGTTATAAGGGTGTTCCCAACTTCAATAGCATGAGAAAATTGGTCGTGTAAGGCAAGCCGTGCTCCTTCTAAGCTATAGGCAGTGTCTTCCGCATCTGTATCAGGTAAAAGAAGGCCTTGGTCTTTCAAAGATCTCAGTCCTTCCAACGCCTGAAAAATATATAGACTTAAACTACAAAAATACTTAAATTTGTAAGCAAACAAATAAACATATAAATAGAAAAATAAGTAAATGAATGAATTAATAATTAGATAAATGAGTGAATGAATGAATGAATGAAGAAAAAACGAATGAATGAAGAAAAAACGAATGAATGAAGAAAAGAATGAATGAATGAATGAATGAATGAATGAAAAGAAATTAATATATAAATGAATAAATGAAAGAATGAAGGAATAAATGAAAGAAAGAATGAATGAATAAATGAATGAATGAATAAATGAATGACTCGTGAATCAAATCGGCACCTTTGGCTTAAGTGTAAAGATTGGGGTTCCAATCAACCTGTAAACATGCCACAGAAAATTTGACAATATCTCAGAACGTGTTAACTGCAAGCACAAGGTATCACAACTCTCACAAGTCACGCACTCTTTGAAATTTCAGGCGCAATAAATGACAAGATGTGATCGAATCAAGAAGAACTGAGATGACATCACTTAGGATAGTTACAGAAAGTTCAGTGTCCACTACCTATTACAATAAATATAGCAACTTCACATATAATACGTTTTGAACTCAAAATGTTCCCTTTCGACTAAGATTACAGCAAACATATGTCTCTAATGGCAGACGGGCGCACAGGTAGCTCCCACTACCTATGAAACTTCTAAAAAAGTGGTCATGCAGCTGAAAATTTAACGTGGATTGGGAAGTTTTACCAACTGTAATTCACATATTTTGTTGGTCATAGTTGGTCAATCTCAACATTAATTTTCAAAAATATTGCAAATAACTCACAGCAACTGTCTTCGTTGCTTCCTTGTATGCGGTAATTATAGTTGGTCAAAAATATGGTTGGTTAAAAATATGGTTGGTCGAATGTTTTCTGGACACGCCCCAATCAAAATTGTCAAGGCACAACACTGATACACTACAGTTTTACTCGTTAAAAGCATACTCCATCGTTGTACAATGCTACGAGTCAAAATCTTACCTTTTCTGCCTCACTGTGAAATTCTAATGCAATATCGAGGCGCATTCCTCGTTCTTCGATGCCTGCCTCAAATGTTTTCCAGATTTGGTTGAGTTCTTGCATTTTATCTTGATTACTCCCTAAATCATATCGACATGATCTTCTCAACACCAATGCAGCTGATAGCAATTGCTTTCCATATTCATAAGTGCCCTTCAAAACAATCAACGGCATTTTTGCTACAACAATCAGTAGTAATCACTAAACAATAAGACGATATGCTAAATAAAGACAAATATCCAAAGGATTATTCAGAGGATAAAAAAGTATATATTTTCCACGCCAGAAGACGTTTATTTCTAATGCTGCCCCAATAAAATGCTATTACATCTATCCTACTCCTCCTGAGAGTTTTCCTGCTCTGCACGGCTGCCAACAGACTCTGCTCTACTATAATCGCCCCGCGTCAACCCTCGTCTGTCCAGTTCGGTTTGGCCTCCTTACCAGGCTATGATCACTCTCCTTTATTCAGCCATATCCTGCCCTGCTATGTTCTGTCCTGTTAAATCCTGCTTAGCTACTACCTCTCCTGCTGCTTTACCCTGTTTGTCGGCCTCGTCTATGAGCTATGAGCTGTTCTGCTCTATCTGCCTCTTCTATACCCTTGTAGCTCTCCAGTGACCAGTGCTATTTTTGTCCTACTCTATTAACCCCTGTCCTGCACTACTCTGTTATTTTCCCGTTCTATTTTGCTTTGCGCGGATCTATCATGCACTATTCACCTCCTTGTTGCGCTATCCAGTTCCGTCTTGCAATGTCCTGTTGTGGTATGATCTGCTCTCATCAATCCTCTCCTCCTTTGCTCTACTCTAGCCAGCTTTACATTCTCTACCATGATACCCTACTCTCTGTCTCAATTCAATGCTAAACTCTCTCTAAATCTCTCTCAGTCTTCATAATGTTCTAACCTACTCACTCCTGCTCTTGCTTTCATTTCATAAAATCATTTCCTCTCGCCTTCATTAACTGAATATGTTGGTGACTAACTACATTTGTTAGAGTTAGTAATACCAAGCAAAGGAATACCACAAAACCAACTTCTTACCCTTGCTGTGTTCTCAAATTTGGAATGTTCTTTGGCAAGATGTTCCGCTTCTTCCATACTTCGACCAAGATCAGTATGTGTACTGAGCATCACTTCACACAACTCCTTCATCCATGTAATAGCCTACAGAGACAATTAAAGGAAATCGATAAGAAATTGAACATCTGACCCTACAACAAAAACATGCTTTGGTATAGCTAGTTACCCCACCAAGTAAGGCAGGCAAGAAACACAACACTTCCCTGTGCTGCGCGGCTACTAGAGGAACAAAGTAGCAACGTTGTAGGGCTCGTCTGGCAAAGATATAGGGCGCCATTGGGTATTACAAACAATTGGTACAAAATACACACAAATAAGCACAAGTAACCGAGAATAGCTAAAACAAAATGATACAGCCAAATTAATAAGATGCTACAGCATACCTTAAGAAAATAACTCTCAATAAACAAAACGAACAATAAAAAACTCTGATAAAAACAACTATTCGACTACTTTCCTATAAAACTACCTAGCCCGTGCTGTCAAAAGCTCGCCCCCCTCATCCATGGGAAGAATATACGACCCTAAAGCTACAAACACTGCCAAAATTTCTTGGCACACCTAACAATTTGAAAGAATAATCCTTGTCTCTTTAAGCTGCCCCCTTCCCCCAAATTACAATGTTACTATGTCCGAAGCCGTTGCAAAAGCTTTGACAAATGTTACCCTTAACAGTTGCTATCACTGTTATCTTTTTATCCCGCTCACACACCAACATTGTTAACAGGGGGTAAGGGGATTAAACATTATACGTATGGAAAAGTCGCAAGGTGTACCAAGACTTTTGGCAATGATTGTAGCATCCACGTCAAACATCGTGTTTTCAATCCTTACAAAATGCCCAACATGTGGACCGGTAATTGCACTGATATCCTTAAGCTTTCTGCTAGCGGCAAAGAACAGTTTCAAATCTAAGTGGAAACATAACCCTACCAAGGTACTGTTTATCAAACACTCTGAGCTTAAGCAAATAAACCATAGTACCAGAATCAGTCTAATCTCAATATTCAGCATACCACACTACTATTACCATTACTACTAATGAACAAATTTCAACTTTTCAACCAACTGGCCATTTTCTTCACCATTGTCAGTGCTTAACACAATTAACTCATGACTTTCCCCACGAAATATGAGGAGTGAAACATGCGCTAGAATAAGAAAAAGTGCTTGGCGTCTATAATGTGCGAGGAATTCCTTTTTAAAAGTGATTTAAGATGAAAGTATACGTGCTCTGTACTTGGTCAGTACCACTGACATATTCTGAGATAACCGGGCTACGTCCCGCACTAACACGAGCGCTATTTGGAGATAAATCATATCCACCTTGCTTTGTACCTTTAAATAATGTACTGTGCTTTCTCCGACCTCTCCTACACATTCCAGCCTTAAATAATTCCGTCAATCAAGTACCAAGGCTAGACCCTTTTCCATAATTTCGTGGCAGACCTCTCTATCATACAGCTGCCTCATTGTCGCATCCTCTCTACCCTAGACTACTTTCATTAATCCTTGATCTTCATCTTATATGGATGCCATGATCTTTCCTGATCTATGTAAGTGCAAATCAATTCTCTCTACTAGGATCAAAATCCGTAAAAATATCAGGCGACACATCATTTCACCATAAATTCAGTTCCCAATAATGTTTAAAGATAGGCCAAGTCAATGTACATTTTTTCGCAAATGAAAATCTACGAGTAGCTTAAATGTCATTAAAAATACTTAAACAAGTAATCGTTTTTCAAAATCTTCCAGATTCTTCCTTATACCTAAACAGTCTAATTGAAATGAGTTGGTGAAATTTCAACCCCGGCAAGCGAGGGTTTTCTCTCGTCATCTCTTATCTGCATATAAATGTACTCTGGGATATAGTTTGTGTTATTATGGCAATAGTTTAGTATTTCATACAATTGAGATGGAAACGTTTGAAAGAAGACTTAAGTTAAATTTAAATGGATAGTTGTGTTTACCACGTAAGCAATTTGTAAGCACATATGTTGGGGCAATTTTACAAAAAAATCCCTACTGCCTTTGGTTATACCAAGTTGCAGGCATTAATCCCTTTCTTAAGGTTGTTTGGGAGATGATCTAGGCTACTGAAAAGAAAGTAGGGGTCATTTATATAAAACAAAATGCCAAAGCACGGTATCATCATTAATATGGGTATTATACGGACTTGTGTGCTGCTCGTTTTGTATTCATTGCGTGCCGACATTCGTACCAGAAATCCCTCCGCTTGTATGCACATTTGGAAATTTTAAACAAAAGCACACGGAAACTGACAATGAACGCCAGTTGACACTACCTTTATTATCATTTTATTTCAAACTAACAGTTCATCCCAAAAAAGCCAAAGAGCTCCTGGTCACACACCAGTTCATTACCCTTTCGTTGACCTGTACTACCACGAAACATAATAAGGGACACTTTTACCAGGGAACAAGTCAGGCAGAGGTTCCAGGGACACGGTGAGAGAATTCTACTCGTCGTACCAGGGCCCTCTAGGTCACACATCAAAAAAGCAGTAAAAGAGTGGCACAATTCACCAAATTGGTGATTTGTGCCACTCTTTTTCTGCTTTTTTATACATTGTCAGGTATGATTCCCTTACCTGATCAGCATCCCTTTCACATGTTCTGAGCTGCAAACATTGCTGGAGTTTAAGTTTTCGCACATCGCACAACTCATCCGAACGCAATTTTCGATCATTCAGGTCATCAAACACAATTTGAATATGCCTGATTGCCGATGTGTAGTCGGGGGTTATATCTGTGCCTGTTGCACTGTAGATAGGGTCTTTCATTACACTCTTGAGTTTTTGTGCCTCCCTGGCTGTATTCTCGGAGGCGGTATTGACACCTAGAACGATACGAAACAAAGACACAAAAATACAATAAAATGATATTGATTTGATACATTCACGCCTCCAAAAGGTCTCGTTCTCAATGAAAAAAACCAATATGAACACGACGGCCAATTTTGATAGTACTGTTTATTCACTAGGTTTCATATCCGCACTCAGTTTCACTACTCACATTACAAAATAACCTTTCTTAAGTATTCTTTAATGCTGCACTTCATTAGCAAGTGGAAATTAATTCCATCAAATCATCCATTTAATCACCCATCTGGTAATATGTATGCCTTGGGTAACTTGGGTCTAAATAAGGAAACCTTGACACTTAAAAGCATAACTTCGTACACATGTTGAATACCGTTCTTCGTTAATAGGTCCATCTCACTTCAAAAATGATTTGGTACTATTTAATCAACTATAATACCGTCTACAAAGAACTCATTTTTTAATACCTGCGTCTTCAGTTACTTTGGTCTGTGCGATGAAATTCGACACCCACACTGCTTTTTTATACTTATCATTGCAAGAAATCTTTTCTTGCATGGTTACATACCATGCTTTTTTAACACGTTTACCTCACCGTAAATCAAGTCAAGTCATCGTTCACCTGAGATTATCTGGGTCCTTATTGACTTAAATGTCTAGCATATCCAGTGGTAGTGATCAGAAAGAGAATCAACGCATTTGAAATATTGTACCTCAGAAAATTTCTTCAGATACCATATACAGCCCATGGGACCAACGAGCATTTTATAGAAGAAGTTGTGCAAAAAACTGCAAACCATGAAACACTTCTATCGACAATTAAAAGAAGGAGACTACAACGGTTTGGACACGTCACACGAAACAACAAAGAGTTAAAGCTAGCTAACACCATCATGCACAGGCGAGTTCCACGAAGGAAAAGAAGACCATCGTCGTCGTCGTTGTCATCGTCGGGTCGTCGTCATTATCATCAATCATCAATCATCAATCATCATGATCATCATCATGTCCAGAGGTTGAAAAAAGTGAAATGCTACTTTTCCTGATCTTAATTTCTTTCACATTGGTGTTGCTTCTTGTATCCATAGTCTAATTTTGTTATCTTCACACCTTACGTTTCCATCACAGATCTGGTTCAAGGTTTTCTCTATCCGTGATCTTCTGCCCAACCATATAAAACAGCTACATTTCAAAACATTCCAAATGATTGTTACTTCAGATGGTCACCACCATCACTGTTGTCCACCATCATCCATCGTCCAACTACGGTCCAATAACCTGGTTGTGATAGGTTTATTGCTTTGTATCGAATGTCCTTTAGACATCTTCAAACTCAAAGCTGTAACATAGAACTCATTTAAATGAACTGAATTCACCACGGCCTCGAAATGTTTGTTCCTCGCAAGGTTTTTTCTCAACCTAGGTTTACTCCAGCTTTATAGCTGCTGCTGCTCACAGCAACATTATTTATACTTTTATCGCCGTGATTCTCATGACGATTACACTTTATTTTTCAGAACTGCCAGATACAAACGGAAATCCGTCATAGATCAAGCCAAATCTAACTATACAGAAGATAAGAGGCGCAGTTGTAAAATGTGCTTGCTACTCCTGACACCTGGAAGGCTTCCTTCATTTTCCTTCGCAACTATAATTTAAAGCGGAGACTAGGCTCTTTCCCATCATCAAAAAATTTAGAATCAGTAAATGCAAGTAATAAATAGTAGGCCACTATCTCACATCCTGGAGAGTCATCTCTTTTGTCTAATTAGTAAATATGCTTCTCGATCTAAATGCACGACTACTGATGTTTCGACAAACTTGGCGTATAAATCAGTCCGCTGCGTTCATCTTTGGAAAGCCGGACAAGACTTCATATTTCAAAAAAATGTTATAGGATTTGGAACAAATACCTTCCCTGTAAAACCGAAACATATGACAGACTGGGTAAAGTTTTAAAACAGTTCCTGGAAGATAAAAAGATATGGGTTGTTCTTCAGAGACTTGAAAATTCCATACTCTTTAAGCTGGCATACCTCAGCGTTCTATTTTCGGGCATGTTCTCCTTTATATCTTTATTGACGAGCTTTCTCGTCAAGTACTAAATTCCTCCATTGCTCTATTCATAAATGATACTGTTCGGTGCTTCTCTACTGGTCATTACTATGATGTTAACTTAGTTACAGACGGTCGATTATTGCACGTTTTTCATGCTGTGTAAATGGATTGATATTTTACTCAATGCTACAAACATAGAGTTGTACGACTCCAACACCATATAGTTTACAATTCCCTTCAATTCGCATAAATAATTGGAATCCTGACAAGCTTACCACAAGTAACTGACTTCTCGATTTTAAAGCCAACGAGAGACCAATACAAATCCTATGTTGTCACAAGTGCACCCGGAATAGTGGATACATTATCCCACTTCAACAGGCATCCTCCTTCTTATAACATTGTATCTGGACAAGAGTCGACTTTGCATTACCCATGAGAAGTATTTCCTCATTTGGACTAGAACTTCAAAACGCTGTTTTTCTTTAAAGTGCAGTTCAGAGACTTTATTCCTGGACTTGTTGGCCTTGAAACATACTTGATGTTTCGGTTGATATCTTAAAAAACGCGTTTCTACTTTATACACACTGTTATAGGCAGTGATCTGAGGAGCTTCATTCTCCTATACCCCTGGTTCATATTTGTCAACGTCAGGACTCGCTTTATAGATAGCTTCTCTGAACATTCATTTACTTTCCACAACTTCCAAAATGGGAAACCCGCTTCCATAACTTTTATTACCGACCTCTTGCTTAGGTCATCCAATTCAAATGCCAATAGTTGCATTAAGAAGTTTTTCTGCCATTTTTCATGTTCCTAGTTGTATGCGTTAACCTCCAATGGTTGTTTCAAGATTGCTTTGAACTACTACCAATGAAAAAATTGAATAAATAAACAAATAATAAGAAATCCTATTTGAAATTATAGTAGATTCATCTGATTATCCTGTATTTCTGAATAAATTTTGAGATATATCGCTGTTTCATAAGCACTGGGTTAAATTACCATACTTTCTTAAAGTGCAGCAAAGCATGAAATAAAGATGACCATCATTTCTCATCTCCCTTTACTTACCATCGGTCATCTGTTTCAGAGAATCTAGCATGTGCTCTGCTGTGTTAACATCTTCCGCTAGTGTTTCAGTTTCAGTGCATAGTAAATCCAACAGGTCATCCAAACGACGAGCGAACTAAACATAGTATAGAGAAATATCAAATATCAGCTCTTGACTATACATCCCATGGCTGAAAATGGGACAAGAACGTGGACGTGCTTCTGATGAGAACCAGTGATCAGAAAGACATTAGGGTTGTAATTAGAGGACTCTTGTTTGGTCATCAGATGGACTATTACGAAAGTCCCACAGCTCATTATGAGACGACTACGCCTTGAATGGAGGCATTAAACTATTAGTACTACTGGCGATGAGGACAAGGGCACTGGATATAAAACAGAAGAGCATTAAAGTTACCACTAGATGGCACTACAGGAGATGAGAACCCAGACGCCGACGTGATGACACTGTCGAAGAAGAAGCGGTGATTAACTCAGAACGATATCCATTATGGAAGCTCGTGATTGTCGAAAAAAGAGGTCGAAGAGTAGGCAAAACCACACAAACTAACAAACTAAATACCCTGTTTGCAAGATCTTCTCTAAGGGTAGATATTTGGATTTGTCAAAACTCGCGCTACAAGAAGCCACTTTTAATCTCCTGAGGAGATTACATTACCAATAAAGATAGGTACAATAAAACTACTACAACAAAACGAAGAACACTGTTAAGAACACCACTACGAAGAGAGAAATAGGCTAGCAGTCTGTTCAAAGGATTGTAGCTATTGAAAAACATTTGATCTTCATACCGTCTGCAGATGAGATGGTCCTAATAAAGAGCTGGTTCTGCTTGAGGCTGTCGATACACTTACATCAAACCTTTTCGACCGAATGTTTAATGCTGACTTTCTATCAAGAAATATGTTCTTAGATCTCAGTTTGGTACTGCAATACATCCACTCCGCAAGAAACTACTCGACCAATTGCTCCTAAGCAATATACAACATTTTTCTACGAGCAAGAGACCATTCCAAGTATGAACAAAATGAAGGAATAAAACTGTACTGCTAATTTATCACCTAGATAACTTGAAAATAGCGTCCTCCTACCTCTCTGGCATAGCGGTGAAATCGAATGGATGTATTCAGTAACTTTCTCTTCTTCTCCATGTAATCAGCAAAACTTTTACAAACCATATCCAAGTAGCGTTTCCTGTGTTTGATCTCTTTTGCTGCGTAATGTTCGTCTTGGATCATATCTTTGCTGTTCTCTCTCAACTTTCCAAAAAGAACGATGTAGTCCTGAGCACAAACAGGAAGCAAAGTATTATACTCATTAAAATCTCAAACAGGCATAACGAATGGGAGCGAACTGCCATAAGGATACTGGGTCAAATCACACTGTATGGTTGACAATGCCATGATCAAACTACCTTCATCCAAAAATAGGAATGGGTGTAGGCACTTCCTCCCAAAATGGGAATTGGTGTAGACGCTTCCTTCCAAAATGGAAATGTGTGTAGACTCTTCCTCCCAACATGGCAATGGGCATAGACACTTCCTTCCAAAACGTGAAATCGGTGTAGACTAAGCAAAAGTATACCTTTGTCTATGCCTTAGATACACTCGACAAATTATAAAAGCAATCCGACTGAAAAAAGGGCAATGCATCCTTAAGTATTAACACCACCTCCCTTCTGCTTAAGCAAAAACCGATCGTGTGCGCTTAGCTTTACTTTAACAAAGCCACAAATAGCACATCCTTCTAGGAATATCATGAAACGATATCGCGCCACGTTCAGTCCAAGATTCTGTCACTAAATCGATATCCGTCTGTCAAAGGCAAATAGGCAGGGGCTAAACATAGTGTATTGCGACGCAAGACCGCTAACTCAGTCGCTGCTTATTCTTAGCATTATGAAATAAAAAATACCTCCCGTTTCAGTATAAAATGAAAAATAGCATTACTGAGCAGAAATCCTCCCCCCATCACTTGCTTTATCTTACTTTTTAACACTTGGAAATAGTGTAATCCCGTTATCCTGTACATTCATAAATACACCAATAAAAGAATCACATGAGCATTACTCAAAAAAAACCTTACTTTTGTTGCTCTTTCGAATTCCTCATGTTCTTTCTTTAGGGCTTCTGCTTCCGTCAAAGAGTCCCCTATCTCATTTGTCGATGACAGCCTATCGAATCCAATGCCAGTTACCCATTCTACGACCTACAAGACATGAACGATAATGAATCATTGAGGTACACCTGTTTGTATCATTTGACAGGTGTAGATATAGCCGATGCTGTAACCACAGTAGACAGTCTACAACTTAAAAAAATATCTGGCATACGTATTGTAGGGAACATTGCACAAAAAGGGGTTCACGTTTAAATACCCAAAATAAAACACTTGACGACAATATATGACAAACAGATGTCAAAGGTCGTTTCAGATGTTGCTGATGATGAATCAACGATGAAGTGATCTTATGCAATCCATCAAGTTCTCGGCAAAAAGACAGCTGAATAAAGCAAAGGTGCACAGTACCCTTCCTTGGCGTTATTCCCTGGCATTTTTCATTGGCACCTTTTCCTGGCATCTCTGCTGTGCGTAGTTTCTTAGTATATCCCCTTTACACTTCCGCGTGCGAAATTCTCTCGGGTTCTTTCATGGCAGCCTTAACTGATGCCATGCACTAAGGTCTTTCTATGGCGTTCTTGACTGAGATCAATCCTTCCTTGACGTCCTTTTCTGAGCATCCATTCCAGATTTGATTCCTTGGATTTCTGATCTACGCTAATGTTTTTACCACCTCTCTAGCAAAGTTCTATATTATATCCCATACCTGCCTGCTGTCCTTCTTCCTTTCATTCCTGACCACGTCTCTCCCATTCTCCAAAACACTTCCCATTGGCTTTTCGGATCATCTCTCCCAAATATTTCTTTTTAATCCATACTTTTCTATAAGTCCCCTTGAATTCACATTCCTATAGGTTCTCCACACCCTTTCACAATCCAAGCTCATGTTTACCTTATACCCCTTACGTCTCTGTAATTCGCCTCTTTCCCTGATCCCCTCTAATTGTCCCGTAACTTTACGTATCTTTAACAAAATGTCCTCGCAAATAGTAAAATATAGAAATGAAATATCTTAGCTATATTCCTACCTTCTGGTATCCTCGTTCATACTCTTGAAATTTAAGACACTGTTCTAACATTCTCTTCCTCCTCTGCCATGCGTCAAGAACTCCCTTGTGTTTCAGCTTCACATTCTTTAAGGCTGCGTCTACATTCATTTTTTCTATTTCCATTCTGTACTTCACCGGCTGATCTTGATGGGAATCATCAGTGTGCGTCCTTAGGGCATCAAGAATGTCCTCACCTATAGGTATCACTGCACTTGACAGTTCGTGAATTCTTTGATATAATGCCTCATGATCACTAATGAGATTCTTCGTCTCTACCATATCATCACCAAGTGTTTTATCATCAAGTTCTTCAGTTAAATTATTTAACTGTCGAAATGTAATTGAGTAGGACTTGGCAAAGCGTTCAATCAGCTAAAAGATAAAATACAGTGAAAACGATAACAATATATTCAACCACTGTTTGACCACACAAAACGCTATGATAATTAGAGAGATTCCTCCTTCCAACTCCTATCCTTCAACAAAAATAGTGGAAATAGTCGACAGATTCTCTTGGGCTACAACATCAATACATACTATGCAGCTTCTATTGCAATACCTGCTTCGAGGTATGCTTCCGTCTTCGAAGCATCTACAAATTCGCTCAAGCGTTGTAGCATCAACAGCAGTCAATGATTTTGCTTCATATCTGGGCCAGGTTCTATCTTCCCAGGTCTCCATTAATTTTACCACTAACTCTGTTACCCTGCTTGGTATGCATTAGTCTGGATGGCCAAGTAGTTTTCAGTAGACTTGGATTTGAGGATGATGAATTGAATCAACTTGGATATGGGACGATTGGAAATACAATACCATCACTAAACATGTCAATAAATATTATTTACATTACATGAATAACTTGATACATTTGTAGCGAGTGTTGTCTTACGGTCCAAACTCATAATCTTTGATTCAGAGGCCTTGAACTGTAACACCAAGGTTAGAATCCACGTCAAGCCATAGAGTTTGATTGGAATTTCAGGCGTAAAGAATGGCAACCTTTCGTTACAGAAATGAGATTGCACTGTTAAATTAATCATAAGTAACTCCGGCAGCACGCCTACAATATTTGCAGGAATGCCTATGCCAGCGGCTTGTGTCAATAAATCACTTAGAAGACAACGGAGGTGGATGGGTTTGTGTCAGGGTACACTGGTTAGATTCTCTGTTAGTAGAAGATGTACGTTGTGAGACACGGCTAGAAACAAATCACATACCACTTGTATGGTATATACAGCAATGGACACACACGCAATAACAAGACTGGACGATCAAGGTTGAATAACTAATAGATTTTCTTTCCGATTGATCTGTCTAGCTTAGTATGAAGGGCGTCAGTCTGTGCTCGTGAGACTTCGGTATTAAAGATACCAATCCTAAGGGTGCTAACTCAACCAAATTTGCGGAGTTGGTTATTATAATAAAAAGTCGAACCTTATTGTAAAGCTAATATATTGAGACAGTCTACTGAAATTTCATACAAATACATCCATCGTCAATGACAGTACAATTTCTCTTGCCTTTACATTCAAAATTGTAAGTTCTTAAATAGTTCAAAGCCATTCAAAATATCAGCCAGTTTGACCATATATAAAATGAATTATAAAATATTTTCCTCTATATAATTTATGTCATTTATTGCCAATAATTCATGATACAGCCTCTATCTATGTGTGTGCCTCGACTTCAATAAGAGGTATTGGAACTAAAGCACGTACTTCTCAGGCAATATGAAATTTCAATTTAAATATAAATCTAAAAATAGCACTCGCAAGGCTTGACCCCAAGAGACAGGATTCTGAACGTGACCTGGTCATACGCAACAAAAACACATACGCAGATTCCGTGTTTTAAAACCGGAAACACCTAGGAAATCCCGAGTCTCGTTTTAAGTGCCCTCGTTTTCATGGAGTCAGAAAATCTGCTGACAAAAATGCTGGCACAATTCCTCCAAATAAGGTTTATTGTAGATCTACGAATCATTTATCGCACGTGCGCAGCAGACTATGAGCTATTCAGGTGCACGACATCACGTGCTCCTTGGGAGGAATAAATGTCACAAGTTAAGGAGAGAGGTTAGCCAATATAAACATTATTATAACATATAAACGTATTATTTACTAAATGAATTTTGGTAACAAGAGCATTTCAAAATCGCCAAAGGAAATCTCTACACTGGATTCCAAGCTTTAGTAATCACAGTGATAACTCTGTGTCTGTGTTACGTCCTCTCCTAGGTGATTTGTATACATTGTGAGAACTGACGCCTATCCAATTCACGTTTTTATCTCGTTAATGTTTTTTTGTTTATAAACATGATAGTGGTGTTGACTCTTGTGAATTTAGCAACAAACATAACAAACAGAAGACATGACGACAACTCAAAAGGGAAATACTTATTACGGATAACTTACGTTGATCACACATCAGTAGCACTTAAGTGGTCAAACCAGAATAAAATCTAGTATTTAAAAGCAAAAAAATCTGTCAAAGATATAAAGATTTCAATTCAGTGCAAAGAGCTATGAAATGTATTGAGCCAATTTTTAATTCCAATTTTGCAACAAATCATTTACCTGTCTGATTTGAATCCAGTCATCGTGGTCATAAAAAAGGTACCCTCCATAATCAGATGTGAGTTGGCTTGGATCAATAAATTGCTGTAATTTATGGATTGATGAAACAAGCGTAGTCTATTGGTAGAAACAAACACAAACAAAAATGCATATTAATATGGCATCACCCGAAAAATGATGATGGAAATGATGCTCACAGAGAGAAAGGTTAAATGAACACTAAGCACAAAAAGAACAACTTAGAGAGCGCAAACCTCGACCAAGCCAGTGGGGTCAAGTGGGTTTTCCAAATTTCTCAATATTCAAATGAGCTGTAATAATAGGCGTCATGGGTTTCCCCCACGAGAATTACCTAACTGGTTGTGGTTTTACAAAAATATCACTAACAAAAATTTCAAAATTAATTCGGAATCTTGAAGGCTATTCGGATTACTCTCATAAAAGCTAATGGGTTCTTGTGTGTAAAGTTGACAACAGACAGACAGACAGACAAACAGACAGACAAACAGACAGACAAACAAACAAACACACACACAAACAGACATACACAGACAGATATACATACATACCTAAATACATACATACATACATACATACATACATACATACACACACACATACATACATACATACATACATACATACATACA
>JANTCA010057058.1:0-17124 GCA_024741275.1 Chironex yamaguchii
AACTCACCTGTTACTGTCCAACCAATACAAGGATTTAGGAGTCAGAAGGGCTGAGATGTTCATTGCTGATGAGCCGTTAAGGGAACAGTTGGGGAATAAAATACTTCGTATTCAATGTGTTGACATATACTTAGTTTATACTTTTTATTTGACTCTTCACTTGTGTTGCTGATCAGTAGGCTGCGTTGTTTCACAATTTTTAAGTTATGCTTTTACATTTTTACATTTTATATATATACATATATATTTTTTAGGTCACAAGATGACTCGGTATTCAACAGACCCAGAGAATCCAACAAAGTCATGTAAGGCTAGGGGGTCTTACTTGAGAGTCCATTTCAAGAATACCCGTGAAACAGCCAAAGCAATTCACAAAATGCATATCAGGAAGGCATATCGTTACTTGAAAGATGTCACCATTAAGAAGCAAATTGTTCCCTTTAGAAGATTTAATGGAGGTGTAGGAAGAAAGGCTCAGGTGATGGATTATTTATTATTCATATGTTTATTTGGTCCTACACTATAAGCTCACACGGATGCACAGGACAGATTGGAGTGGAAGAGAGCCATTGTAAAACCCCATCCAACCCACGCCAGCATGGAAAAGCGACGTTAAAATGTAAATGATGATGATGATGATGATGGTTCCGTTTAAAAGTGTAGTCATAGGTGGTAAATTTAACACATGTGGAGACAGAATTGAGCTTTAAAAATCTTAAACAAGACAACAGCTATGTGCTTTGATTCTGCAGTCTCAATACGATAAAGGAACTTTCATATCTGTTATAAGAAAATTGAGCAGAGTTCAGCATGATGTTTGGTGCTCCTCAAATCTCGCCAGGAAAAGCTTCTTGGGATACAGACACATTTTAAATCTGATCATTGTTGTCATGTCTAAGTACAAATTATTCTCTTTGTGATTCTTTTAGATCCTCAGATTTAATCAGTGACACTTTGAAGATGTAAAATATTCTATGACATGAAAATGACATTTTCATCACATTTATGTGGTCATGTAGTCCACCAAGATCATTTTCTTGGCCTTTGTGTTATGATACAAACTTTGTACAAACATCTGGTATTTTTGCAAAACTGAGGTCCCTGTTCAGCCATGGCAGCTATTTAAATGACAAATGGATGACAAAAACAACTAGAATATCAACAATGAATTTGCAAAATGTGTGTTAAATGTATGTATATAAATAATCAAAACTAGTAACATAGTTCAAGTGTGGTCATCGGTGATCTGATGTCTCACCGTTGATTTTGTCTTTAGATGTTCATCTATGGTGTTTACTTAAAAAGTATGCTGAGAAAACTGATTGACAGCCAAATTTTAAAGTCAAATTTAGATAGCAAATTTGAAATGTAAAGCAAGGGAGTACCGTGCTGAAAGCATTTTTTTTCGCAGGTTTCAAAATGATCCTTAACTGATATGGCTTCAGATTGAAGTCTGTTGGTGAGCTCCATCAGCTTGAAGGTGTGAATATCTGAGTTACATGATCCGGAGGCCAATATGAACGTAAAGTATTCTCCATTCCATTGACATGACAGACTTTATCGTGCTCATGTGAGTAGGGTGTTAAAATCCCTTTTACAAACTTTTTGGTAATTCAGTTTGAGTGTTAGCTTTTTTGTCTAACAGTTACGAAATTGATCCTGATTAGCTCCATTTCAATGCCGATATTGTGGTAATGCTCCAGTCATGAGGAATATATATAGGTGGTGCCTGTATAGATGTTGTACCTTGTGCATAGATTTCATGCTTATTTTTATTTGTCTTAATTATAATATTAGGCTAAAAACCACAGCTGCTCTCAAGGTAGATGGCCAAAGAAGAGTGCTCAGTTTCTTCTCCAGCTGCTGAAAAATGCTGAAAGTAATGCAGAAGTTAAGGTAAGAACTTAAGGCTCTTCTTTGCATTGCTGAAGTTAAACTTGTACTTAATGGTTTATGTTTAATAGTGTATATACATTATGTACCCTAGAAGAGCAATTATGTGCATGCCAGGACTAAAAAGCTACCTGCTGGCATTAACAAACGATTTCCAACCCTACTGTCTGACATATGATTTTCAACCCTATCATTTGTCAAATCATCTTTCAACTGAACGGCACATTATGTCAAAAGGCCTTAGACAAAAGTGAATAGAGATACACACTATGTTATGAACCACCTACAACCAACCGAGAAATTAATAGACAGTGCTGCAACATATGAGATCGGATGCAAATTCTTCAACCTCATTGACAAACACTTTCACAAAAACCACTAGCTATGTACTCCTACACATCTTGAACCATAACACTATCAAAATCAGCTGTATCTGCATCAAGAACATCAAACAAATCTTCAAAAACCACAACAAACACATTTGAAATCCCAAGAAAACAATATTTATACTACAAACAACAGCACACCAAAAATGTGTAACTGCCAACAGAAAGACACACCATTGAAGAGGAACTGAAAAAGAATTACTGCAACCACATTGTATCATTTAGACACAAAAAACACATTCAAAAGAGCTCAGCACACACATTTGGGCACTCAGAGACAATAACATTGACTATACCATCTCCTAGTGAATACTCCCATCTAGCCCCTCTTACAGTAGTTCGAGCAAATGGTACAACCTTTCCATGCAAGAAAACTTTTTCAACATGTCCAAGCCTGATCACACTAATGAAAAGAAACAAACTTATGCATCATGCTGGAACAAAAACAAAATACTGTGTGCCTCTTCTGTAAATCTATAAGCACCAGAATATTTTCAGCAACAATTTCTTGTGATTGCAAAATTCATCCAACAAGCTTGTAGAAGCAAAACCAGTGATTTCAATTTAATTTTTTTGTCGAATCACTATATTATTCTCTGTGAAGTTATGCATTTAGCATTGTTTTCAAGGAATTAGTTAGACGCAGACTTGCTCTACTCTTCAAGCACTGTTTTAAGGGTAAATTGAACCACAGATATTTATGTGTGTGTTTGTTTTTTGCTTGGAGTTGCAGGTAGGATACTATTTCTGGCAACTGTGTTGTCAGTTTCTCTTGTTCCATGTAATTGCCATGATCCATCCAATATTTTATTATTGTGTTGCACCTGCTCAAGTGCATTAGAAGTGGGAAAAGGCTTATTAAATTGAATTGCCATCATTGCAGTAGAAATTGGAATGACCAGTAAGAAACTAAATCTAGCGTGCATTTCTAAAATGTGTTGGATCCTTGATATGGCCCTTTGGGAAAATATCTTTCATTGTTAAATTGGAAGATTTATGACATGTAAGAACTCTTTGTTTCTGAAAGGCTCAAAGGATTATTTAATAATCTGGAAGTCAAATGAGAGCGGCAGGGACAGTTGATAATCCATCATGTTATAAACTGGAGGGTCCTAGTTCAAATTCACTCATACGTAGAAATTTCCTTGGCATGTCACAGGGAAGACCATAATTTGCCCTTTCTATTGTAAAGTGGCATTGATAACATTCTATGGCAAAACAAGTTGGGTAAGGATTGATATCACTAATATCATTGTGACTGGTAATTGTAAAGAGATTAAGCCGTAATTTCATCAACTAAAATGTGTAATCTGTATGATTGAATAACCGTGTCTATTTGCCCATTTTTATTTTACTTAATTGATTTGATTTTTAGGGTCTTGATGTTGATTCCCTTGTTATCGACCACATTCAAGTTAACCGTGCACCCTACATGAGGAGACGAACTTACAGAGCACATGGCCGAATTAACCGTAAGTTTTACTTTTAACAAACATTTATTACATGATTCTTGCATCCTCTTTTCTTGCCCTATAAATATCCATATTGCAATTTTTTGAGAAATTGAAGCAGGAATTTACAGTCATGCTAGCCAATGTGTTGTAAAGGTAAGTTGTACTTTGTTTGAAAGCAATCATGATGTGGATTTTTGCATATTCAGGGCAAACTAAGAGTATAGTGCTGTAGTGAAGTCTTGTCATGTCTGCGCGCAACAAAGGAGCGTGCTTACTGAAAGCGAGCAGTTGGGTTTTGGTGGTTTTCGTCCGCTGTCCACGTATATCTGTCACTTCATTACCGCTGTTCAAAAGCGCATCCGGGTTTTCTTAAATTTTTATCACATGCCCCCTCTTTCAAACTGCTCCCCGGTGACTCGTACAAACGTAAGACTTACCTTGATGATATAAACGTTATACTGTATGTGTGCACTTACTAACTGATCGTTACTTCTAGTACTTACACGATAAAGGGAAGTAGAGAAATACTAAGAGGTGATACTCTTTTATATGAATATAGGCAGATAGCAGTGGGATTCCATGTAACATACTGTGTGTATCTTGAATTTTATCATCCATCACACGTGCATTTGCTCTAAAATCAAATATACATTGCTGTTTACTCGCTGAGTGCCCCATTGTACCTTGCATGCTTGTTGATACTATCTCCATAAGGCCTGATGTCCATTGAGTTGTGTTAGTACCTTATTTCTTGTCAACTCGTAGTTACGTGTTACATTTAATTTTGTTCTCTCCTGTTTAGCGTACATGAGCAGTCCGTGCCATATTGAGATGATTTTAACGGAGAGGGAACAGGTTGTACCAAGGGCTGAAGAAGAAGTTGAAGTGAAGAAGGTCTCCAAGAAAAAACTAGCCCGAGAAAAGCTAAAATCAAGGGAGTAACAAATTGTATAAAAAATGATCTTGCAAATGAAGAGTTGCAGTATTTGTTTTGAGAAATTCTCTCTTGAAAACATGTCGTTATTTCCTGTCATTCACAATGCTAAATAAGCATGCTTAACTAAAAACCTAGTATCAAAAAAAGGTCGTAAAAGCATTGTTTAGAGAATTTAACTTTATTTGCGTAGTTAACAGCAAGAGCATAAGGGTCTGGTTCATGGCAACTGCCGTTTCGCGTTCCCGTGCCACATGAAAAAGCCCAATAGTGAGCGAAGGTAACGGGAGGTCACTCCCTGAAAGTGTTGGTAACCTTTTTACTAGCCTATCGTAGGAATCGATCATGCTCAATCAACAGTATGCCATACAAAGGAACACGTCATTTTAGTCTACAGCTTTGAGGTCATTGATTCTTTATCCTTTCCTGCGATTTGTCTCCGTTTCTTCACCTGCATCTTCTTTCCTTTATAAAATGTTATACTTTTTTGTTGGTTTTATAATAACTTGACATTCTCCGTGCAAGTGTATTTGATCCTCTTATTATTCCTTGGTTCATGCTGCTTTCGTTTGTCAACGTATCCTTGCTATTCGTCTTAAAAAGTTTTTGTAGTTCTGTGACATCAGGGAGTCAAGAAATTTTTGGCCTATAAGTCCTTAGTTGGTCGAATGCGTAAAACCTCTTCGCTTGGCTACATACCAGCCCCACAGCATTGTTAGGTATCATTACGAATCTTGAGGGTCATGAAACAATATAGTCCAAGTACATGTAATCCACCTTGGGCACTTGATATCAACTAGTTCCTTGCTTTGTAAACAACGTAGACTTAGCATCTTGCTGCAATGATAATGCGGCCGCCTTTATTTAATTGGCACTATCTACTGCCAGGAATCTCGTCAACTTATTTCCAGTGTAAAACGAGTATAACCTAGCATCAGTCAAACAAAAAGATTCTGTTTGTCAAAATTCAAGCAGCCGAGAAAGGTGGTACTTTTTTCCGTATTACTATTGTGTGGCTTGTCTGAAATAGTGTCTTAACAATAGTGCTACCATCGAGTGAACCAGAGATTCCTTCAAGTCATTAGCTGTTGCATTTCCTTTGACACACAAGAACGCTTCGAAGCAGATTATAGCTTCCAAGCATAATCAGTATAGATTTTTTATGTTTAAGCTCAAGTTTAAACACCAGGTCTAAGCTCAAAGTCGCCGATGCTAATGGAGATTCAGCAAAAAGTTATTTTGAAGAAAATATTCTCAACAACATTCACACAACAATAAGGGTGTTTGAAATAAAAAGGGGAAAAGCTGAAACAAAAGCGAGTGAGGTACTGTACCACCCTCACCAGATTCAAAGCCTATTGACATAGGATTTTAGTGGAAATTATGGGCACTGTATGTATGCAAAACAAAATTTTGGTAACAAAGAAAGGGGAGTATTTCGACTTTGAATTGTTTTAGAAAGTCTTATGATATACAATTCTCTAATTAGCTGTCTAAGTCTGCGTTTGATGTAGAAACCAGGGTTTACCCCTGTTTCGTATTTGCAGAACTTTGCTTTAAAACAAATGTTTGCAGCGTTATTTATATTAATTCAGACACTACATTTCATCTTTGTAATAAAACTCGTGCTTTATTGTTAATTTTACATGTAGTTTTTACTCTAAACATTTTAATCCAAATTTATATGTTTATAGCCAAACCACTGAACGCAGGAATTTTGCCTTTTATACAATGGGTCACGGCAACTACAAACTTCAAGGAAAAATGTACAACATTCTACAACAGAAATTTCCAAAAAAGTGGACTCTGTTCTTGTTGATGATCTGATTTAGGGCACTAGATTGAGTAGTTTCTTGGTTTCGACTTGTTTTTGACTGGCAATGAGGATATCAAACTTTTTAGTGATTGGATAAAATCTAAATTATACTGCTGCACCCTCTAGTTTCATGTTAATTGTGTCCCTTTCATTTATATCCGGTGGGCAATCCTAAGACAGCTTTGATTGCATCTGCTAGAACAATTATACAGATAGGAGACTACTTATAAGTGGTCAAAATCATTCTTGGCTAGTCACTTCCATTTAATCATAGCAATCTTAAGTAAACAAAAAGAAACAGTTTGAGAACATTGGTAACACTAAATCACCTTCGTTCGCTATTGCACTCTCAAACATTTGTGGCTCTTGCTTTACTTTCAAAAATGTTGAGTCTTTCCTTGCTGAATACTCTCAAGACGTTCTTGCTGTTTGCCAATAAATTGTAAGAATAGCAATTTGCACGACTTAAATTGTATCCCTCTCAAAGATTGAGCTGTTTTCATACTACTGCTGTGGATTTTAGATTTATTGAAACGAAGGCCCACATTGGTGCAACCATTAACTCATGACATCCGAAATTCACTTCTAAGAAACAACGTCAAAGAGTATTCTACCCTAATAGTAGAAGGTCGTCGGTTCAATCCCCACTCTGGACCTCTTATTTGTACTCAAAATTTCAGTAACCTAACTCTCATTTCTATACAACTCGTACAGGCATTACTGAAGGACCACGGAACAATGACATTGACATTGTGATCACACGGTTGTTATCAAATTTTTCAAATTTATAACAGAGCTAATCGGGCTAATCCATTTGCATTGAAACAGGAAAGCAAGATATATGGACTGAATAATGCAGCTTCTTGCCGAAATGTACCACCAACACAATTAACCTTATTATGGATTAGAATTTATCCTTATGACCTGAAACTATCACCATATGTTATTGATAAAATTGCGTTATTTAATTAATATTTGCTAACATAAAACTTTATTGAACATCACTACGTAATGCGTCTATGAACTTTAGAGGAAATTAGTATAATTCTTTGTATTATCTTTCTCTGACAAAAAAGTTAGATATTGAGTAACCACGTGGTTGCCTTAAAAGTTAAGGTGTTAGCGAACTAAGTATCTGCGGAAATCATATCTGACTTACTGTGCTCCTTATCAAAACTAGTATTTGCAAGCAGATCAGATCATTTAGGCCATTGCCGATGGCCTAGTTAAAAATCAATGGACTGATCAATGTTGTCTTTCACTCGCAACCATACCAAAGGTTGCATCCGCATACCACAAAATTCTTAATTAGACTTTGGCCTTTTAATCCCCGTCTACAACCAATTAAGAGTCTATGTAAAGCCACCTGGCAAGACAACAAGTTCCTTTATGGCTTGCAACGTTCTGTTCGGGGTCTTACAGAAACGTCTGGAACATTCCCGAATTTTCCTGCAGGCAAATGGAAGGAACTGGAACATCGTAAACAGAATGCCTTAGAAGGTGGTATAGTAATCCGGAAACATTTGGACTAGGAAAATGACAGTTAAAGCAAAGTTGAGAAATCATTCGCTTACGCATATTGATAACCGAAAAGAAAGCTTCTTTAGTTTTTTTTCTCGTCTTATGACTTCCTTACAACCCTCATCCATACACTCTACAAATGTGCCTAAGTACGAAAAACTTCTATTCGAACAGCTTCATACCTCCAGTTTCAAAACTGTGGAACTTATTGCCTGCCAAATGCTTTCTTCTTACATATGATTTTCATAGTTTTGAGTCCAGAATAACTGCTATCCTTCTTCATGGCTCACTACATGGCAGATACCTGTTCTTTTTACTGAAATTAACATCTTCGTACCTGAATCCAGAGCGATACAATCACCAGAGGAACCACTTTCCTGGCTGTTTTCCTCTCTCATTTGTGTACCTCTTAAATGTAGTATTGGCCATTCCACTGGTGATAAGAGACTGAGTTATGACAATTTATTATGTTTGTCTTATTTAAATTTGAAGAGTTAATTATGCTGAAACCGTGTCTAGAGGCAGGCAATGGCTAAACACTAAGGCCATAAGTGTACCTCCAGACAGAGACTTACCCATAGGCATCCAATCCCCCGCTTTTGAAATCATGAGTCAATCATATCTGCTTAAAAATCCAATAAAATTGGCAGCAATTGTTTAAAGGACTTGGTCAAAAATAGTTTTGATTATTACTTTCCCCGTTAGGAAGGTACATGTTGGTGGACGTGGTACCTTGTAGAGAAAATATTCTAAACGATTTGCATGAATCTGCATTTTTAACTATTCTAATTGGGTAATTTTGTTTACTATAGCTGTATTTAGGAGTCGTTGGTCACACTTTGACTATTTAATGATCTTATTTTTAAATTATAATTAAGGATTAATTAACATATCTTATCTTACTGTAGTAAATATTGTCTAAAATGGATCTAGTATTGTCTTGCCACATCAGCTTATGGTTCTTAAATTTTCCTCAGGCATACAATAAGCTAGCAATTTGTCCTTGATTAGAATTATGGATAAATACTTGTATCAGTTATTCAAAACATACAAATATTGAATATACGCTGCTGTCTGTATTGTAAAATTGCGCTCACACTTTGGCGACGGATACGACTTGGGTGTCATGCAAACGTCTATGAAAGCAAAAGATTGTAAACTAGATCTACGCCCGCCCAGCTATTTATTACTTAGGTCCTTTCATTTGCAAGGTTTCAAATCAATTGCTTGATTACGAATGACTTTTTTTGAGACACTAAACAAAAAAGACTACAGTTTGTTTTTTTTTTCGCATCGATATACTGAATTAACAAACAACAATACAAATGAGACGTTATCAGCTTGTTAATCCAGATGACAAGAGTGGGACGTTGCCGACAGAACCTCAATTTCTTCTGCATGAGCAGCGAGAGGGGGAAAATAATGAAGTTGTAAGAAAGAAGCAGTTTTTCCTTAGTTTTTAGAAACAGTTTTTTAGTGAAATGTACTCAGCAGGTGCATTGCCCTCGCTGGGAGAAACATGTCATAGGAAGTTGGGTTGATTGCGAGGAGATTTGAGGCTGAGAGAATGTCGCAATGGCGTTTCTCATGATGAATTGCCAGCAACTGCTAATCTTTACGTTTAAAGTTGATTGATACAACAAGTGTGTAGAAAACAAAAACTTCTCTAAATAGCACCCACCAAATTAAATTAACTTGAAAGTTCGGAGCAATCCCGTCACATGTCTGAAGCAGTCGAGAATCATGGGACAAAGAAATGAAGTGATCTCTTCCTCATCACAATAGCATCAGCTTGGCACCAGTGCTTAAAGATGGGACTATAGCATACCAATCACTAGTGAGCACCTTTTCTGTTATTAAATGGTGTCATTCAAATTAAGATAAACAACGATCTATTATTATTTATTGACTGAGGTTGAGTCGGACTGCTTAGCGAGACCATGTATGTATTTTTTATCTATTTCATCAAAAGACATTTGTATGCAACATTATTTTGGCAGCAGGATCCTTTCAAAGCTGGCAACATACACTGACACGGAAGCCATGTTATCGTTTGAAATATGTCTTCTCGTCAATTTCTCAAATGCAAAGTCTGAAATTAATATCATGAGAAAAAGATACATTCAATTACAAATTCGAATGCCCTCATAGTTTTAGCCTGTTTATTTCAGTTCTTCAAGTTGCAAAAAGGGGACTGTCGTATGATTAAGGGCGTGTAGGTCGTAAATGTGCTAAAGAATCGCGCTCTCCTTTACAGAGGAAAGCTGGAAATTGTACATTTTAGGAACTTTGTAGCCCTGACAGGCTTGCCCAGTATTTTGCTTTCGTATTTTTCGTATTGCCCATTGTTTTGCTAGATTTTGCTAGCGATCTCTCGACCCTGAACCCGCCCCCGTTGGCACGATTATAAAATATTAGGATTGAACCGTAAATGTTTGAAAACAAAGATTTGAAAATGTTACGGTTTAATAAGTATTTTTTTAAAATATAGCTTTTTTTGAAAAATCATCAGTGCGGATAAACATTTGACTAAGAAAGTCCTGTTCTGTTGCGTAACAGCGGGTTTTAAGGCACTACATTTTACACTTTTTCTTTGTGTTTGGATCTTTTGCCTGTTGTGTAGGAAGTGATAAAATTTCACATCATAATAATGCTGTAATGTGTTTAAACTTGTCTGGCGTATTACAGCCAATAAGATCCTGAGCCCAAATAAAGATCAAGCCACATTTCCACGGTCTCCTACTTGTCAGCGGTTGCGCTCTCTTTCGCCTACGTAGCTCCTCAAATAGCAAAAGGGATTTTTTTCTTCGCTTGCTCTGTGTTGCCTTGCTTGCTTGGCTTGTTTACCGGCAGTCATGTAGATACTGATTTTCTGCTTGTAATTTTTGAGCATCACAAAGGATAGAGCGTTTAGTCATTTATTGAATTTTATAGTTTATTGCATAAGAATGAGGCGAACTGGAGGATCAACTGGGCTGGTCCAGCGGAACGTCGCGACCAGAGCTCGCAATGTGGAAGATGGTGAGCACCATGTTGTTGAGACCCCGGACCAGGATATAGAAGAAGAATCGACTGACAAGGAGACAAGGTTGACATTAATGGAAGAAGTTTTACTTTTGGGCTTAAAAGACAGAGAGGTAAGTTCACAATTTTGAACAATTTGCAAAATATACCATACAAAGGTGCCGCCGTTTCTGTATCACTTAACCACGTCTTTTGGCAACGTTTTGGCCAAGTAAAAGTTGGACATGATGTTATAACACCCATTGATGATTCATAAAATTTTTAACATGGTTAGTAGTTGGTAAGAGAGGTTTCGCGTCGATGCAGTGTCGGAGTGTAAGGGAAAAATATTAAAATAATGCAAGGAAATTTCTCAAAATCTTCGATATGAAACTTGTTGAGACACAGCTCTGTCTGCTGGGAGGTGAATCAGGTATTTATAGCTAATGCAATCCAAGAATTCTTTAGAGGCTATTATGATGCAGCGTAACTATACTCCATAGTGTATTACGTAGGACAATGTAGGTATTTTCACCAGGCTCCCTTGCTTGCGTTTAATTTGTACCTACATATAATTCCATTGATGACCCATTTTATGTAAATTTGTCTAGTTAATGAAATAGAATTAAAACTAGTTCAAAACTATTTCTCTCTGTATGTGTATAACTATTCGAAATGCGTGCAAGAAAGAGACAATCTAGACTTTTTATAATGTGAAGTAATGTCTTGAGGTATTGTGAATTACTGTCTACAGGTTTATGGAGTAGCATACTGTGGGGTTTTGTACAGGAAGCACTAATTGAAGTCAGTAGTTCAAACAACAAAACAATATGTGACAGTCATTGTATGACTAATGCCAGGGATTAGATACCACAAGGGATTGCTTCTACCAAGAGTTTTGCTCATTACGTAGTTAGTAATCCATGACCATAGGCAAAATTATGTATCCAAATTCAAAACCAACTCCAGGAAATGTATACCTAAAAGCATCCTTGTATTGAACAGAAATCCATTTTCAGAAAACTTTTTCTTGGCTGCTTAGCATTCATTAACTTTACTCAGATTAATCAAGGGTTGTTTTAATGCTAGTGTGACAACTGTAATTCCTACTTCTACAACCATACTACCAATTACTAACTTTTCACAACAGAATGAATTGGCCAAAACAGCTTCAGTGGCAATTTAAAGGGTTATCAGCACCATAAACCCACACCATTTTATAAGAGGCCATAATTCAGAAAAAATATCAAGCTATAGTATGGCTATTTGGCAGAATTTGGGCAAAGACAAAAGTGTAGCCAAAGCAGCTCTATATACACAAAATGTCTTCTACATATACAGTGCTTTCATGGGAAATGCTGTGTGTTTAGAAGGGTACCTTACCTTAGACCCTAGTCTTTCTGGCATATGTCAATGCATAAGGCAGACAGCATCTTCCATTGAAGTTGATCAGCAGCCTCTCTCTCGATGTTATCCCAATGTTTGTTCACTAGCCTCAGATCTTCTGTTAGTTTTCTATGTCATGTTGTTTTGGGTCTTACTCTTTCTTTAAGGTGATTTCCAATCAATTGCCCTATTTTGCTCTGGTGTACCAACTGTCATAACCTTTGTCTTCTCTTAACTTATTCACATCTTGGGCTTATTGCATCCTGGGCATTCCCACTGCCTACTGTATTGTTTTGTTGTTATATCTCTGCATTCTTAGTGCAGCCACTTTTGGCAGTTCTTGCACTGGTAAAGATTTTCATGTTGCACACAATGCACACCATTGAGATGGATGCTCATTCTGGTTTCAATCTTTAAATATTCAATATTCACTTCCTGCATCTACACAACAGCTGCTATTTTATACATGCTTTTGAAAATGTTTATGAACAACTGCAGGATTCCATACACTGCTGCTATTTTTCAGAGAGATTGCCTATGTACTGAGTTGACGGCTTCTTTGAAGTCCACAAAGTTTATCTGTATCTGATGTTGAAATTCCATGTACTGTTCTATGGTGTTCCTCAGTGTGAAGATTTGTTCATAGCATGATCTTTCTTTTCTAAATCCAGCCTGCTGCTCCCAAAGTCTCATAATTTGGACATCTTTCAACCTATCCAATAACACAATTCTCATTACTTTACCAGACACTAAATGCAGAGTTACTCCTCTCCAGTTGTTGCAGTCTGCTAAATTTTCTTAATTAGGCAACTTCACAATCACCCCATTCTGCCATTATTATGGTATTTGCTATTCTTTTCCAGTAGCAACTAAGAAGCTTTGCTAATGCTTCAACAGCTCAGCTTTTATCTGATCTGCACCCACAGACTTGTTCTTCAGCTTCTTGATAGCTCTTTCCACATTATTTACACTGATTTCATCCATATTCAGTTCCAGCTGTTGGTGCTTGTTCTCATTGTCAAATGTAGTTTGTTGAAGTTGGTTGGTTGAGCACTTCCTTGAAATGCTCTACCCATCTTTGACCCTGTTGCTCTGATTTTATCAGCATTGTCTTTTGACTGCCACTTCCTGAGAGCTCTTTAGCAATCTTGTACAGAGTTCTGGTGTCATTTTTGCGTATTGTTTCCGATGCTCCTTCCCCTTTGCTTGAAACCATTCCTTTTTGTCCTTTCTGCAGCTTCGTTTCATGTCTTTGTCTGCCAGTTGATACTGCTGGCTGAGTCGTACATGACCTGCAGCTGTTTCCACCTGTTGTAGTTCCGTCTACATCTTCCTCCTTTCACTTATCAATTTCCACATTTTTTCCTGTATCCACATTTTTGATCTCTTCCCTCTTGTTCTGCCCACTTGCTTTTCTGCTACATAATTACTGCTTCTTTCAACAATGCCCATACTTCTTGGCAATCCCCTGCTTGCAGGAGTGTGTGAAACCTGTTGTTCAGCTGCAGTTGTACCTGTCTCACCTTCTGTTTGTCTGTCAGCAAAAGCTTCACAGCTTTTGGCTTCTGGATCTTCTTGAGCTTAAACTTGGTCTATCCTCTGACCAGGAGGTGATCCAATCCCACATCTGCACCTCTGCACACCTTCACATCTTTCAGTGATGACCAGGGGCAGCTGGAGCCAAAAATAGATTGGTATTCAAATTTGAAGAAAAGAATTACTCTCCCAAGGGGAGTGCAAGGAATACATTGCCTATATATTTTGGGTTATGGAACACTGTAAAACATCACAAAGAGCTCTTTTTAACTGATCACAAGGAAGAAATTTCTATTCTGCAGTCCTTGTATTGTCATAGAAAAATTGGAGTCTTGGACATAAGAAGTGAAAAATTTTATTGTCTTTCCAAGGCTAATTTTTAACTTTATTTATTTTTATGTGGTTTAGCAGGCTTCAATTTACACATTTTTTTTCACTGCTTGATTTGAAAAGAACGATTCATTTTACACTAACAGGAAACATTTTAATTGCCTTATGCACCTTATAACATTTGTTCTCAGTGTCAAACACATGCATATGAAATGTAAACTTAATAATTAATCACAACATAATGCATGCATTTAGGATATTGATTAAAATTAAACACAAGAAAAAACAGGGTTTAGGAAATCAAAAGTTTTCGAGAAATGCATAAGAAGTACCGAACGAGACTATAATTGAAATTCCATGTTGTTTTTAAAGTGTGGAAATATCTATAACAACCTGGTGCTTGAGAGTTGAGGTGCAAGAGGGCTTGTAAAATGCTTCAAGTGAAAAGGAAAAGGCCTTGGGTTAAAAACCCCAAGGGTTGCTGTTGTTATCAAAGATTATATTGAAATTGAACTCGCGGAGACTTGCCACCTCCTTAAAGCCACCAAAATGGCAAGGTATTGAGGACTTGGATTGATTATGTTGGCTTCTAAGAGAGTCTGCATCGTCTCGAAAATAGTTCCTATCTGCATTTTGCAGCTCACCATCACTTTTTTGGCTTATTTTCATAGTTTTACTACGTGAATCAAGTAGAGTTTTAACAATTTTTTATTCAAAATGTTACAGAGTTGGATAATCATGGACCCCTTCGTAGCCAACAAGTAGTGGACACTAATTACTATCATAACATTGAAAACATTTGAGCATTTGATTTAAGATATTAAACTGCTTTATTTTTGTGCAAGGTCTTGCTTTTTTAAATGCAGACACTGTTGCTGAGTGAGTTGATTTCTTTGTTGGGATCGCAAAGAAAAAAATTTTAAACACCCCAATCATACTCGTTTCCCCAAACCTGAGTCCATCATACAAAACTTAAGTCAAAAGCATAAAGATGGGGAGCCTTGCCATAGTACTCAGAATGATAACTGAATATGTTCTGTTCAGACACTCATTGTCATAAGGCCAAATGGACAATGGTAGCCGGCATCACAAAGGGCTCTGGAAACAAAGAGATAGTATTCAGCATAGACTCTGAATACCTCAAGTGCTACATTGCTGTCATAATCTGTAAATTTCAGCAGCTATTCTTCAGTTCACTGAATAAAAATTCCTGAACAGATTATCATCTTCAAGAAAGGAACTACGTAGGTGTGTCAGTTCTGACACCATAAAAGGTTTATTTAATAAAGAGCCATGCCTATTGTGCCAGAGTTCGTTACAGGAAAGAAATTCTGGAGGTAAAATATTAGGACATCTTTGAAAAGAAATAGGTATTCAGTGAATACCTTGAATACCCCTCAGCACCGCCCCAGGTGATGACCCATCTCCTACTGATGCAGATGTAGTCAATGTCATTGTCCATTTTCCCATCCCATGATCTCCAGGTTTTCTCATAGATCATTTTGTGGGTAAAGTAGGTGTTTCCGATGCACAGTCCATTCGTTTTGCACAGCAACAGCAGGTATTCTCCATTATTGTTCTTTGTCTGTGCAGAACTGTGAGGCCCTATGACATTTCCAACTCATGTCTGTTGCTGCTAATTTGCTCATTCAGATCACTATGAGTAGCACAATATTACTTCGTGGGATGGTATTTAGCAAATCTTGACACTGGAGGTAGAACATGTCCTTTTCTTCAACGGCTGCATCTTCAGTTGGTGCATATACTGTAACCACCGTTGTTCTGGAATGACTTGACTGTAGTCTTGCTGTTATCTTTTCACTGACTGTATTCCATCCAATCATTGCATTTGCAGCCTCTTTGCCAAGAATTATCCCCATTCCTCTTTCTTGCTCTTGCCCGGTTCCATTATACACAAATATTGTTTCCGTGCTCTCTACCTTTCCATTTCTGGTCCATCTCAGCTCAGTTAGCCCCAAAATGTCATCAGGCTCTTGGACTTCCTTTTGGCTTTGTCCCAGATTTGTGATTTAGGACAAACCTGTTGCATCATGCTGATTCTCTGCAGTTGAAGCCAATGCCAATGTTTTCAGAGATAGGGGCACTAACCCCCTACACCCAACCCTACACCCAACCCTCCTTCTTTTCCAACCAGGCTTTCGGCCAGCTATGGCATAGTTGTTTAAAAAGGTATTGGTGCCATAAATGAACACCATTTTAGAAGGGCTACAATTGGAAAAAATGTCCTCACTACTGTAAGGTCATTATGCAGAATTTGGCAGTACAAAAGCATTGTCAAAACAGCTCTATATACATAGTCAAAACAGCTCTATATACACTTAGTTGCTAATAAATATAGTGCTTCCATGGCTATTGCTGTATGTTTGGTGTATATAGTCAGTATGGACTACTTTTATATATTTTGAAGTCATACATGGTATTGGTGCCATTACACATTGGATTCAATCTTTAATAATGCATCACAGACTTGCATGTGTGTGCTACATCTTTCATGCTTCTATTTACCCATTGAACCACACTGCGGGTGAATTTCGATGTAATAGTAATGAGTATAGATGGTCAGGTTCACCTCTTGAAGTCTGTATTTTTACTGATGTGGATATGCCGAAGGTAAGTGCAAAGCAGGCATGGTGACATACAAACCAAAGTTACAAATTTGGCTGGCTGTCTGAGTGTATGATTTAATAGAGAATACAGTTCTACACATGAGTATGGTACATTTAGTTTTATTATAGTTGATGGTATCTGTAGTGCTTGTGTTATTCTGTATCACACTGATATGCATGTTATAATCAAGTTGGTTGACATTTTTTGTTTGGTCCACCACACCACTTGAACTGATCA
>JANTCA010057069.1:0-21874 GCA_024741275.1 Chironex yamaguchii
TAGTGCTATTATCGTATTACTAACAGTTTTAGTTGTACTAATGGTGGCATTTGCATGGCTAGTAGTGATACTGGCAGCATAGTAGTGCTATTATCGTATTACTAACAGTTTTAGTTGTACTAATGGTGGCATTTGTATACCTAGTAGTGATACTGGCTGTGTAGTAGTGCTATTATCGTATTACTGACAGTTTTAGTTGTACTAACGGTGGCATTTGTATGGCTAGTAGTGATACTGGCAGCATAGTAGTGCTATTATCGTATTACTAACAGTTTTAGTTGTACTAATGGTGGCATTTGTATACCTAGTAGTGATACTGGCAGTGTAGTAGTGCTATTATCGTATTACGAACAGTTTTAGTTGTACTAACGGTGGCATTTGTATGGCTAGTAGTGATACTGGCAGTATTGTGATGATAGTATGGTGCAGTATTGTGGAGTAGTAATAACGTTCGGTACTTCGTATAATTTTCATCAAGTCATGAAATGACACGTCCAGTTAAAAAGAATTAGGTGTGATGGACTACCAGTTATCTGAATAGATAAAAGCAAAAACAGGATCGATAAATCGATAGCATCGCGTTTTAAATTTGTTGTAATACCATGGACAGCCATAACCGTTTATCCACCCTTTTCTTTGCTCACTTTGGACTTACAATGGTTCAGATAAAAGGATCCGCTGTGCATGAGCTTGGTCTGTATGATGTCATACACAAGTCCCGAATTATACCGTACCTGACACTATTTTAACACGTCTGCTGAATTCCCATTCACGATGAGACCAGATTGTGTTATTGGTTGGTTTGCACATTGTCATTAGATCAAAGAGTTCAGGTGCTGTAAAAAAAGACGGCTAACAAGGTGTAAACACATTTCTATATCATGACAAGTTCGCTAGATCACTTTCTTTATGAAATTCAAGATCAATAATTGATCAACACGGGTTAAGTTTTACTGAGGTCGCATTGCGTGAGGGAGCATCAGATTCCCATACTACCTCTCAGAGATAAGCCTGTGTATTCCTGTAGATCAATGTCAATTACAGCTGTGATTTTTCAAATCCTTGGTTTAAATTAGCTAGCAAATATTTCGCGATGGCTTACCTTATGGCATATACTTGATGTGTTGCCTCGACGATGCTTTAATCTCACGGACTTAACGCAGTTGAGAGGAGAATAAATTGCAAAGCCGATAACCGCGCGTGGTTATGAGCCTTTATGCTCCACTATGCAAGGGACAGCGTGCTGAGCTCGCGTTCCAAGCATGCGCTGTTACTAGTTTTTGATTTGAACATAAAAGCTATGAGGGCAACGCTAAGTGTAATACAAATTGACCCGTTGCGTTGAGAAAGTCACATTCTACTGTTTAGTTCTGGGTAGTCATTAAGCTCCATTGCGCACAGCTTTTATCGTTATAGAATTTTGCCTTCAGATACAGATTAAGCTTCTTGCTGAAAGTTCCGTAGTTATTGATTGCACGTGGC
This sequence comes from Chironex yamaguchii, assembly GCA_024741275.1. Lineage (NCBI taxonomy): Eukaryota > Metazoa > Cnidaria > Cubozoa > Chirodropida > Chirodropidae > Chironex > Chironex yamaguchii. The sequence continues at coordinate 1,483 of JANTCA010057069.1, forward strand.
TCGATTCTACGATTTTCCTCAGTGCGTCTAATGTTTCTTATCAAACTTTAAAAATTTGGCAATAAACGTTTCGGCAGCGAGGTGTGTCAATTCCTGACTGAAGCTCAATGTACATGGTCAAGTTGCCTAGTTTGCCATCCTGGATGGCCAAAGTGTAGCTGTAGCTTCTTTCCGGTTTCATAAGTCATAACGTCATTCGTTAAGTCGTTCGTTGGCTGTCGGGTTAAAGGAAATTGCAGTCTAACTCTGACTGAGGTTCTGTTGTTCGAAAATTCGTGAACGAATCATTTTGTTTACAAAACGTTGGCAAAGTTATAACTTCCCTATTTCCCTATAGGTTGGCAGCGCATAATAACAGTATGAGAGTCATAATATAGCCCTTACTGAACTGTAAAGTCCTAATTGGTGGTTAGGATGATTATAGTGGATGGCCTAATCACGTGACTGGTACACTGTGTCCCTTAAGACAAGCTGCGTTTACTTTTGTAATAATGAGCGTTGGAAATACGTTGGAAGTCGTTGAAATATTTCTGATATTGTGTATCATGATTGCTGCCTGAATGTGTTACGTTTAATCGATATTGTATAATTGATAAAAAACTTTGTACCGCCCTGTAAGCTGGATTGGTCACCGCGCTCCATCACCTAAATTCTTTTAGTATATAACTTGTGCATTTATGCTACTTCTGGTGTTGCGAAGCACGTGAATTTTGGATATGATACGTTAGTCGCGGTCAGGTTAAATGGTTCGTAAATTTAGTGTTGTAAGGAATGATTTCGTGCATTTAACTACACATGGAGTGATCCTTTTTGATTGTCTTTACTTCAGCTTCTGAATGATTACTTACGAGGACAAGTTGGACGGGAAACGTCCGGAGTCTCAAGTACTGGATCATCCGCAATAACGAGCCCTGACTACATCGAATCCAATCTTCCGGAAAAATATGATGTACCAGCCACATTAGAACCAGTAGCGAAATTTTTGGAGCAAGCACAACAGCTTGAGTTACATTATGGTACGGAAAGAAAGAAATCAACAATTGAGTCAAGCAATAAGGACAGGGCAAGGCGTGTGATGAATCAACTGTCTCAACTCAAAGAATCCATTAGTTCATCAGCTTTGACGTTGCTAAAGAAAACATTTCGCTTGGACATGTTTGGTGAGTCTGCCAAACTGTTAGTTTGTTATTGAGTAATTGTGTTTTCTGTTGCATGCTTTACTCGACGAAGAATAATTTGAAAAGTGAGTAAGTAAGTGGCGAGAATTAGTTGGGGTTAGGTGTGAAATTGTATTTAGAAAAGACTTCTTTGAAAGTATTTTTTTGCTCTAGAATGCAAGAATGGGATCGCGTACATTTAGAGCTACGTATACCTTTGATGTAACTGACTACGCCATCTCTGCGGATATTGCCAAACAAGAAAAAGTGGTACAGAAGATGATAATTTGTTTTAGTAACAAACGGATACCCCCTTGCACACCGCGAAATACAGGATTTTGAACGAGATATCTGTGATGTCATTCTAAGAACTTAGAAAAGAACCTTATTTGGTACCTTGAAGGACGAAGAACTGGAAATTGGTGGACTATCTCTGCATGTTTATTGCTTAAAAAACCATTTATTGATGGAGAGATTATCGGTCAAAGTACAGTCTAGGTAATATAAGTAACCTCTCGAGCGTAAGCGTTTGGTTACAATAGATAAATTAGGATATTATTTTTGACAAGGACAGTAGACTTGGTTATTTTATTTTAACCGTAATTTCATGATCTGTCATCTTCGCTGGGTACCTCGTCTTGTCAATAATAAAAATTTCTGGCAGCCATCGATAGCATATTTTTACAACAGAAATAAAGTGTTGATATAATCTGTAACGCATTTTATTACTTACAGGTAACGACGATCCCAGCCTGACGTCAGTGGAAGCCTATATTTCTAAGCTAAACCAGCAGAACGGTACGTATTCTTTCCTCCTGGGCAAGTATCCAACCTTATTTTGGTGGAATTGTATTGCACCATCATTTTTGTGTGTAAAAAGGATTCCCTTTAAACAACACGATCCGCTTACCACAGAGAAGATACAACTTCCGTACGTCAGTTTTAGAGTGCTTTTGGTACCTTGAGTTATATGTTGACAATTCCCGATTGCACTGGTACGAGTATCGAGCCTTATAGCCGCTTATTTTGTGGCCATAGAACATGTTTTGTCAAACTGCTAACGCATATTCAATCGTTCACCACTGCTGTGAATTTAGATAATGTACTGATTAAAAAGGAACGTGGAAAAGCACGCGTACTCGATCGGGACATGGGCCCGAACCCTTTTGTTGACCTTGCGTATGCTTACCGACTGAGCAACCCAATAAAGAGCATGAAAATTGATAAGTTTCTACCTCGTCATTTGCTGATTCAAGTCCATTTTAGACAGCCATGGCGCCCACTTCAACGTATATACAAGTTGGCCTCTCCCTGGAGTGACCTCTCTCTAAGAGAAAAACATCGGTTTACTTTTTCACTTTCCTTTCAATAGTTACCTTTTGCAAGTCTTCTCTGCGTAATGGCGTGGATCTTTTAAACTGAAAGTACAGGTGTCATAAGGGCTTTGGTAACGAAATCATATTAGGGTGGGTTATTTACTTGTGTTTACTTGGTTGAGGAGAGGAAATGGGATCACCTACTGTGGTTGACGCATATCACCTCACACTTTAGTATTGTGCATCTTTTGATTACATACCAGCCCATGATAATTAATGTCTGAACACTTATTTGTTTAATGTTTACAACATAACGTACTTATACTTAGCATTCTGTCATACACTATTTACAGTGTTAGTTACTTACGTGTCAATTCACACCACTGTAGTACCTTTAGGCTACTTCTGTATGCACCAAATAAAATATTAAAATAATATCTTCAGACGAGAAGCAGTCCATCTACAAATCTTCCACTTACTACAGCTTGTTGAATGACTAAGACTTAATGAGTTGAAAATTCGCAGTTGGATCGTTTTCCGCTCCTAAACGGCAATACGTTTGAAGCTTTGTTATTTTATATGTATATTTACCTAATCACGTAAAATCTAATGTGCCACCTTATGACGTATGATTTGCCGTATCAATTACCTATTAGCACCTTAGGCACTAGTTACCTTAACAATTACGTAGTTCAACAGAATCGCATACCATTAAACGAATTACTTAAGGTAGCTGAGTTAGCAAGAACAGCAGTCAGCATTATAACAATTTCTGTTTTAATTGAGAACCGGAAATGTTGAATATTGTCTTTTTGACGTAAACAGTAAAATGTGACTGAATTGTTGTTGTGTGTTTACAATTTTACATATCGTTAAAGGCAGTGTGTTTTCGACATTGTTTGTTTCTCGTCCGTTTCCCAATTGAGATGGTGATAAACTTTTTTTAAGAGACTGGCCCCTCATGTATGTTTTCCTATTTCAATTCGATTAGAGTTAAACTTGAAGAAAGATGTCAGCAACGACCTCGGAGTCTTAGAGAGCTCTCTGTACTACTTGCTTATGGACAAGGCCTTACTCGGTTGTATCCTGCTTTTAAAATCGCAATCAGCAGACTTTGCAGGAGACTGGAAACAAATGTCGTACCAAAATTTGGGAGTCTCAGACGAGGAACGCAAGCGAATGTTCGAAGAACTCAGCACGGAAAAGAAAGAAAAAGAGCAACTTCGAATTGAATTAATTACAGTGAGAGAAGAAAAAAGTGCTTCTGATGAAAAACTGAAGGATTTGGAACTGGAATTGAAGACGGTTAGGGAGTTGAAAGCGCATTTGGAGACCAAATTAACCGATGTCGAAGGCAGAAACCTGATGCTTGAAGAAGAAATTGAAAGAATTAAACGAGCAAAGACAAAGTTAGAGGAACGAATTCAAGATGTGGAAAGAAGGAAAGTTCATTTAGAGCAGACCATTCGATCAGCAGAAAATAACAATGCCAAAAAGGAACGAATTATCGTTGATTTGAAAAATGAGAAGGTTGGCCTTGAAAATATGGTGTCAACTTTGAAAGACGAATTAGCCTTACTAGAAAGGGAGAAAATAAGGGAGGCAGAAGAAAGGAGAAATTTAGAAGAAGAATTGGAAGATGTAAAGGATCGTAATATTATTTTAGAGACCGAATGGTCCTGTTGCAAGGAAGATAACGGACTACTTGAGACGGAGTTGACAGCTTTAGAGGAGGACAAGAGCATGTTGGAGGAAGAACTTAGTAAATATAAGGAAGATGTGAAAATGATGGAGGATGCTCTTACGATCCTAGAAAAGGAAGCAGAGGAATATAAGAGTGAGATTGTCAATCTTGCAGGAAAGGAGGAGAAGCTTATGAACACTATCAAACAGGAAAAAGACAAATTTAACAAAGAATTGAACGCTTTGAAACAGGAGATGTCAGCATTACGAGTTGAGAAACGTAGATTTCAACGGGATATCACTATGTCACGAGCAGACAAATCCAATACCGAGAGAGCTTACAATGCGCTCAAGGCTCAAAAGGATGCTTTGCAGGGTGATCTTTCAACGATGAGACAAGAAGAGAAGCGCTTACAGAGAGAACTAGCTGCATTACGCAATGATAAATCGAAATTAGAACGTGACGTGGCTGCTTTGAAGGCTGAAAACACACGATTGAAATCCGACCTTTCAGCAGCGGAGAAAATCAAAAGTGATATCCGAATGCTTCAGAAGAATGAAGAGAAATTGCAAAGTTCATTCAAACAAGAAAAGGAAAAGTTAGGAGAAGAACTTAATTTGTTGCGAGAAAAGTACAATCGACTAGAGTCGGATTTCAACAAATTGCTGATCGAAAAGGACAGCCTTGCTCTACAATTGCGCCGCTATGAACAAGGATCATCAGGGAGTAACGAAGGAAAATCGAATGACTCGACCCCTAGACGGGTGACGAGCTACCCCTCTGCAAGACCTGTTCGCACACCCGATCGAAGCAAGCTGTCCGACAGCGCACTATCCCGTCGTCAGGTTAACAGTATGCACATAACGGAAGTTGAAACTAAAGTTCTAGATTTGCAGCGACGAATAGCATTTTTTGCGGCTGAGAAAGAGGACATTCAACGCGAGCTAATTATAACTCGAGAAAAAAACAAAAAGCTAACTGAGGAGCTAAGTACATTAGAACAAGATACTTCACATATTCAGGGATTACTTTCATCGTTAACCGAGCAAAAAGGTAATCTTGAAAAGAAATTAGCTGGAAACGAATCGGTGCGAAAGGCCCTTGAGTCAGAACGGAATCAGCTTAAGGAAGCTGTTAAAACTTCGAAAGATATCAACTCTAAGTTGCAAAGGAGTATTGACGATCTTTCTGAAAGAAATCGTTGCCTTGAAGTTGATCGAGCTGCCCTGGAACAGAATCTTCGGAAAATTCAAGGAGAATCAAGTGTTGTGAAATCTGAAAACAAGCATATGCGGAAAGAAGCAGATCGATTAACAGGTGAGTTGAAGAATGCTAAAGACGATCTAGTTTCTGCGAATAAGAAGTTCGATAATCTCATGGAAAAACTTATTGACTACGAGGAAAGAGAGAAAATTTTAGGTGATCGGGTGCGTGGATTAGAGGAAGAAAATTCAATGGTTAACGACAGGCTAAAAAGTTGTAAAAAGGAAGAAGAGCAGCTGGTTGGTCAATTAGCTGGCTTGACGTCAAAGTTTGAAAAACTGGAGAACAGTGTTGAGGAAGTGCTTATAGAACGAAGCGCAATGTTGACAGACTCTGCCGGCGAAAAGACAGAATTATTAAAACAAACCAAGGATTTAAGGGAAGCCAATTGTATTCTTGAGCAGACTGTGAGTGACCTTCGGCTACAGTTGGAAAAGCTTACCTTAGACGCAGAAACTTTTAGAGAAGAGAGAGAAGAGATTGAGCAAGTTTTATTATTAAAAGGGTCCGGCAGTATAGAGGTAGGTTCCAGCAAAGACAGTGCTATACTGGAATCTGTAAAAACGATGAAGTACAGAATGGGTTGCCTACAGGAAGACAGACTGTCACTAGAGGATAAAGTGACGGTATTGGAAAACAAGCTTAAAGAACTAACCAGGGAGAAAGATGACCAGATGTCCGATCGATCTGCCAGGATGGAACAGGAGAAAAACAATTACAAAGCTCATTTAACGCAACTCTATAAACAGATTGAAAGTCTGTTACAGGATAAGAAAACATTAGAAGCTGAAATCGACTTTCTTCGACAACAGAACTCCGAACTGCGTGCTGAAATTGCAATTATTTTAGAAGAAAATGACAAGCTAGAAGCGGAAATTGAGGAGTTGGAAGAGGATTACGAGAAACAAGAGAGGGAGCTTGAGGAAGCAAGGGAAGAGACAAAAACGTTATTGAGACAACTTTGTTCTGTGGAGACAAAAAATTTGCAGCTTTGTACAGCACAATCGAACATTCAAGATGATTTGGAGGGACTGCGAGAGAAATGTGATTTACTTATCAAGGATAATTTGAGGTTGAGAGACGACAAAGAGCTCGCTGAAGAGGATAAAATTACACTCCGAGACCGTATGCTTGTAGCAGAGCTGGAGGTTTCTAGGCTTAAAGCTGAGTGCAAAGTACTAGAGGATCAGGGAAGGGCATTGATAAATGATTTGCAAGATGCAAACAAGGAAAGGTCTAATTTGAAGGTAGAATTGCAAGGGTTAGCCAGGGCCTTGTCTCCTCTAAAGAAAGAGGTTAGCATTGCAATTCAACAAAATGCCGTTTTAAAGAAAGAAAACTCTACAAATCGTGCCTCAAGGGTTGATGACTTCGATATGCAAACTGAATTCGAGATGGTACAAGAAGAGGTTGCAGCTTTTAATATGGAGAGAGTGGAACTTGAAGATGAACGATTGCATCTCGAGAGACGGTTGCATGTAGCTGAATTCGAGAGAGAAAATCTAAGAGAGAAGCTGAGGGAACTTATCTTGGACTTAAGCGATGAGAAGGGTAGCTCAGAAAGCGGAAGTCGCCATTCGCTTAATATCTTAAAAGACGGTGCTGGGGATATAGTGGAATTGGCTAATTCTATGCAGGATCTGGCTCAAGAGAATGGATTGTTGTCAGATGAGTTTTTTGAAACAAAATTACAGCAGAATCGATTATCGGATGAATTAAACACTATCAAGGATGAGCTGCGTGAATCGCAAATGGACCTTTCAACTGGGCTAATGGACAGACTTAAGCTAACCAATCGTGTTCGTGAATTGAGCAAAGGAATTAAAGATCTACGGGATAGTGACTCTGGCACCATTGGAGTTAAAGTACTCCAAGGAGAGGTGGAGATCCTCAAGGATACCATAAAGGGATTTGAACGGACAGGAGGGAGAATTCTAGAAGACTTAGAAGCACTTCGTGATCACCTCAGTAAAACGGATGACTATATCAACTATGTAGCGTGTTTCAAAGCAGTATTGGAAACAAGTTTAAAGAATTATAAAGAAAGAAGCAGCTTACTAGAAACACAGTTAAAGCACTTATACAATGATTTAAATGAAATTGAGCAGCGATCACCAGGGAATCCAGGTCAGGGCACGCGCCTTTTGGTTGATAGTCTTAGTGTTCAAAAGCAGCAACTGCGACTAGAATGTGACCTTGCCAATGCCGAGGAGTCAAGGAAGCAACTGAAGGACGAGGTGAAAGATCTAGCGGAACGATGCTCGGAACTTCAAGAGGAAAAAGTGGTGACAAAGGAATCTCAGGGACATATGGAAGAAACGCTTGATTCTCAAAGGAAGAAGATCATTCAATTGCAGAAAGAAAGAGAAACATTGACTTACGAAAGGAACAAACTGCAAACGAAAATTTCCATGTTTAAGGATGATAAGAAGCGACTGATGGAAGATTTTGCGAGGTTAAATAAAAGTCTGGGTGCCTACGCACGATACAATAGTGAATTAGAAAGGAAATTGGACAGTTTTAAACACGACTTCAGCCAACTTGAAGAAAAGGCGATTATTGTTAAGAGGGAAAAATCAAAACTTCTTCTTAATGGACTATCCAAAAATGATAATCATCGGAGATTATCAGGAAGTATTTTATGCGAGCTTTGTCGGGACAGATTACATAAGAAGTTTTTAGGAGTGTCATCTAAAAATGTACAGTTGCTAGGAGACGACCTTTTAGACTGTATCGAAGATAATATGTCTCTAGAGTCAGCTATATTGACATTCATGGATCAAAAGTCTCGTCTTGAAGAAGAGCTTTTTGGCATTGACGCGGATAGGCAAAGTCTCGAGAATATTCTTCTGAGCATGCGCAGTGGTTCCTTTACTTGGACTGGATCGGAGATGTCAGTTAATTCTCGAAAGTGAGTTTTATTTCTGTTTTTCTTGGTTGATTTTTCTTTGGTTTAAACCTTGTGACTGCCTTAAGTGTGTGAGCTTATAGTGTCCGCTTTTACAAGTTTGAGCGAGAAACATAAATACGGTCATCTGGGACTTCTGATATCTGTTTTAACGGTGTTGCATTATGGTTGACCAGTAGTTAGTCACAATGTGTTTTGTTCTTGTGCATAAAGTAAGAAGTACTCAAAATTGCGTACAAGTCAACGGCTCCTTTGAGGATCCAATCTGTAGTCTTAATCAACTCATTCAACCCCTTATCGAGTCTTTATCCTGGCATGACCCTGTCCGTCCGATAAGAGTTTTTTATTTTATTGGTATCAACTAGCTTTGATTGTTACGACCTCAAAATTCGTCTGCAGTTGACGAATTATGAATGGCAGCGAGCCTTTGTTGAAAGTCAGATTTCCATCGTGCAGTCTTTTGCCCTGAAAGACATAATTTTTAGGAATTTACACGAATTTATAATTTTCCTTTGAATTCGTAAATGTGTAACTCCCCCACATGTAAGTTCTTCTAAAACAATCAAAGTACCCTCATGACATTCTCATAAACATCATCCTTACCCCGATTTGTCAAAGGGTTAGATTCGTCATCTCCGATATTTATTCCGCGTGCCATTGCTGTCAGGAATTCTTCTTTCTACCGATGTGTGATTTCTTTAGGTTTGGATTAAACACAATAACTCTCTCTCGTCATACCAGTTCTCTCGCAACCTCCAAACAATGCCCTAGAACAGTAGCTGATTTGTTTTTATTTAAGTGGGAATGAAAGTGAGAAACCAGTGACGTTCATGACACTGAGTTTATTCATTAGTTCAAAACAGGAAATATACGACGTTTGGAAAACTGTCAACTTAGATGTTATTTTGTCGCCTTATGTTAAAAGAATGGCGAGATAAGTATAAAAACTGGCAAGCTAGCCTTTGGGCCTAAGTTGCTTTAGTGCAACTGTCGCACTATATCGTTCGTTGCTCAAGATAACCATAGCGCTTAATCAGTATGCTACTGACGCTGCCAACGTTCAAGCGGATATTTCTAAACATGGCCAACCTGCATGACGTAAGCTGTTGGATGCATGGTTTGCCAACAGAGTACATGATCCTCCATTTGATTCTCGCAAGGAGGGTTTTTTGTAATGCTATGGCGCTCTGCATTGCATTAGGGAGTAATACTTACGTTTTGACCACTGAAAGCGTAAACATGCTGTTTCTTCCGACACAAGCACAACCGTACCGGCGTCTCTTCTGATATCATGTAACATGGATCGAAAACGCCAGACATGTAAAACATAAGTTGAAAGTAAGCTTTGGGAAGCTATTTTCTTCCATGCAGGATACATAGTGAGGAATTTTTGCAAGTACACACCCCAAGTGTGGAAACATCGTGATGGTTTCAGCTTGAAATGTTTTATTGCTGTATCGCAACAGTATAGATTCAATATTCACCCTAAAATCCAAGTAGTGTGATGGAGAAGAACACTATCTTACAACAGGCCAGAGGTTCGAATCTCCGTAAACAAAAGACAACAGTGATGAGAGAAGGTAACTTGCATTTGCCGTCGTATAGAGCTGTTTTTCTTGTAAGATCCCAAACCTATGGTATGGAAATCAGCTTCGCTCGATGACGAGCTTTTTTATTTCTCAAACAGACTAAGAAATGGACTCATCCAGGTGAAAGTAACTTATGTTCTTACTTAGTCTTGGAATCAACAAACAAACAAACAAGGAACTGAAAGCGCACAGTTAGACTAAAGGAAAAGGTAACGTAGGGAAAAGAAAGGGAGAGAGAGAAAAAAGCAGGGAAATGAAAGTGGTTATTGCAAGAGAAAGGGTGGGGACGTTGTTTAGTGCCTCCTATCAAAATTGCATAATACTCCGACTGATTGTCAAAAGTGGTAGCCTTTGATCAAGACCCCAGGCTTGTGCTTGTAAAGGCAATTCATTAAAAATGGTAAGTATATCTTGTAACCTCCCCATAATCTAATAATGACTTGCAATGACTTGGATTTCTTACAATATTTATGTTGGACATTTAGGGACAACAAGCCTTTCTTTGGTTCCGGTTACTTGTCAGTGCGGAGCAAGTCAATGACCTCGCATTCAGGAGACTCTTTTGCAGGAGAACTAGCAGACGAAATCCGTTCCACGCCATTACGTTGTCATACAGCACTTGGAATTTATAATAGTTCGTCGTCATCACTCAGCCAGTCTGAGAATGCTGAAAATCCTTCAGCTGTAAGTTGTGAGTCTCTTAATTCCTTTGATGAATCGAACTTTTTAATTAGCAGCCCGTTTAATCAACCCGCCCGGACTTCATCTCCTTTACGTTCATCGGCCAGGAGATCTAGTCTACCGGACGAGGCATATCAAAGTGAAGACGTGACCCCTCGAGATGAAAACAGCAACTCGCTGACCGAGTTCGAGACAGTGCATGAAGATCGTACGCTTGGCTGCGAAAACCAGGAACACAGAAACGGAAAAGGAAAAAACTTGTCTGGATTTCTGAAAAAGTTTAGATCGAGCAAAAGGAAGCGATCAGCAAGAGATATGGGTAGCAACACAAACACTCTTTGATAGTGTAGTTATTTATTTAGAGCAATTCCATAGTTCCTGTCGTGTAAAATATATTATTTATGAATTTCAATGATGTGCTAAGTTATTAAGAATCGAAATATGTATTGATCGTTTGTTGAAGATGCACTATAACAATGTGTGTCATGTTGGGTTGGAGCAACTGTTACCGATAGTTGCCTACAGGCATCGTTGATGCCGCATTTCTTTGCAGCATTTTGACTGCCCTTTGTCTTATACTTGTTTGCATTACCACATTCATAGCCTGTTTATGTAAATATTGAGGATAGTATTGTATTCAGTGCATTTCCAAATTAACGTCTGAAAACTATTGTCCATGGGAATAATTTGTTTAATGGCCATGTTTTCATCTGACAAAAGTGATACCAAAGGACAAGAAGAATATCGAAACCAGGTTCCTCTTTGCTACGTAGTCTGTCATACGTGCATTCTTGGGTTGCTAAAGATCAGTGCTTATTAAGCAGATGGCACCATTGTCAAATTTACTGTCGAATCTTATGGCATATTCTCGTGAACGAGCTTTCCTTCAAATTTGCACTCTTTTCGCTTAATTTATTGTTAAATAGAAAGATTAAATGACATAGAGTTTCCTTTGCCTCCCCTGGTAAACACTTTCTCCACTTGGGCATTGTGAATTTGACTACATACTCTCCTTTGGATAATTGATTCAACACCAGATAGTGTTGTGTATGACGGGAGAACGTAAGTAACGTCCGTGCTGACACATAGGAGTTAGTAAACCATTCTAGGACTGAGGAAGGACTGAAATTGGTATTCTTGTCCTTACATTGAGCTAAACATAGGTACTTTCTTTTGCTGAATGCTCGTTTATACAAGAGTGGCGTTCACTTAAGATCTCGTGGCACTGCCAAAACTTTCTAGGTAAATACCGACGAATAGGAAGGTTTCATACCGATACAAATAGATATTTTCTATTACTGGTGCACGTTGTATTGTTAGATAGTATTAATGCTTGCATTCACTTGAAAGTGAAAGTAAGATCTTTTGGGAGAAGCGGAGCTAGCCATTATTTAGGGAGCTTTTTGCCTTCTGTTCCGTTTTATGGCGCCATCTTTGGCTCGACACATTTCGCCTTTGGATTTACGCGTAAGATTCATGTTACATGTGCTGTAGTTGGATTATCGATTTTGGAATTATTTTCTTCTTATTTCTTGCTGTAAAGGTGCACGCCGCATTGTCTTCTTGTTTCTTGCTGCAAAGGCGCACGCCGCATTTTATTCTTGTTTCTTGCTGTTATTGTTTTTTTCACTGACACTAGTTAGGTAACTTACTATGAGAGCTTGAATTGGTCGCTTTTTTTGTCTTCTTTAGATTTTGCATGGAATAGTCGTAGAATAATTCACATAACCCGTTTAAATAGAATTTATCGTACGTTTGGATTGAGGGTCTATGTCTCTAGGTCACTAAAATTGTTGAGTTGGGCCCAAACAAAGAAAGGATTATTTTATGACTTGTTGAAGGATATTTCGTTGACCAGAGGAACAACACAACTTTAACTGTGAACAAATTGTATTTTCTTTAAACTCCATTATTTGAAGCCTATTTCGCTTGATTTGCTTGTGTTATCGATTCACGCTACGTTCTCGTAAACGTGGGCCCTGACTGCGCTTTTCGCTAACTTTTCTAGCTTTTCACGACCTATACAACATCACTTTGAGTCTTAGTGTAGATTTAGGTCGACGGGAGTCAATTAGAATTCTAGACCATCGACATATTTATCAAGCTGTACTAGATGGCTAAATTGCTTGTATTTTCCATGTTTTACTAGTTTCTTTTCAAGAGTGTGCGATTTCGGGTTTCCTTGAATTTTAGTTGCATTTTATTTAAACTGGCATCGATGCTTTATTTATTTTAGAATGTCTCACCAGTTTGTTATTATTAAATAGAAGTATGTGTGAAATATGAAATGAAATAAAGCATGAACAAGTAATATAAACTATAGAAGTATTAGAGATAAATGTGAAACCTGAGATAATTGAAATGTAAGACGTAAATGCCCGGTGTACATTTTTGTAATCTAATAGTAACAAGTCTATCCTGAACTATGTCCGTTTTAGTTATTGTTAGCAGTTATACAGAAATATATGACACATCTACACGGAGATCATTTTGTATTGTGCATTAATTTCTGCAGAAATAGTAGACGAATAAAACAGCATTGATATAGAGCATTGTGTAAAGGCATATCTCCACTCGATTTTTGTGACGCTCGTCATGAAAATTCGTAACATGTTTTATAACGTTTTTCTAAACTGTGTGTTTAGGTTGGGTTTTTTTTATGATTGGCTTTTTTGGACGATTGCCAAGGGCAGGACGAAAAAAGTTAAAATTTCTTTTGGAGATTGATTACAAACTGGTACGATTAGCTTTAGTACGAAGTTTTAGTGTTATCGATAGCCTCTCTGTGGTACGATTAGCTTTAGTACGAAGTTTTAGTGTTATCGATAGCCTCTCTGTGGTACGATTAGTTTTAGTACGAAGTTTTAGTGTTATCGATAGCCTCGCTGTGGTACGATTAGCTTTAGTACTAAGTTTTAGTGTTATCGATAGCCTCGCTGTGGTACGATTAGCTTTAGTACTAAGTTTTAGTGTTATCAATAGCCTCTCTGTGGTACGATTAGTTTTAGTACGAAGTTTTAGTGTTATCGATGGCCTCGCTGTGCTTGCTTTGGTACGGATCCGTTTGGATCCTTGTGATGGTAACTTTTAAGCTTGGTTTTCCCAATTTAGTAAGTCCAACATGTGAGAAGCAATTTTGTGTGAACTGGGGATGAAAATCTATTTACACACCTTTACTAGGATGAATGAAAATATGTTAGGCTGAATCGAATTTTAAAGTGTTAAGTAATAACTATCTCTGATTGGCTAACATGGGTCACATGCTCATATTGAGACCATAGCTGATTTGAATCGTCGCTAACACGTCAGCCACGAGTGTTCCATTAATGTTTTCAATCGCCTACGACGTCAACAGAAAACAGTTAAGAATGAAATTATTTTTGCGGAGCAAAAAAATTGTGCGAATATTTCCATGAAAATGTCACTCGTGGCCAAAGCAACCAAGTGATTTTGATGTGCAGAAACACACATACGGCCTTGAAAAAGGAATACCAACATGATCATCATCATCAATGCATATTCATCGACTTATAATACTGTCAAATGACCAACTTCCATTCCCTTCAATCAGAAGAACAACAGGTAAGGTTTGACCTAGGAAGACTCTAGGACTATCTAGGCAAGATTGTTAGAGGTTTTGCTCCACTTTTTCGGTCATTTTCTAAGTAATGAGGATACTCAATCTATTTGTGATGACTTCACAGATGTCAACGACCTTTGCAGGTATCATAATGCGTAAGAAAACAAAACTAAGCAGCCTAGATAAGAGAAAAAATCCTTGAAAGAAGAAAACTAAAATTCACAGTAGGAACACTAAACTAAAGGACAATAAAACGTCACAACAGAATCCCTGCGGAACGAAAAAAGGCAGAAAGAGATTCAACCGTAAACTTTACTTGTACTCTCTACAATGTGGCAAAGCCGGGAAAATGACGGTGTTGAAGTGGCGTGCCCATGGAGAGTTATGAGGGGCAATTGCCCCCATTTTTGTTGAAAGATGGTCCTCAGGATTCCTTCAGCGCTCTGTTTTATAAAGTAATCACGATATAATCAAATTTTCTTTATTACTACTGGCAAGGATATCGGGAGATGCATCGTTAGCCAAAGCGTGGGAAAACCACTATTAATTGAATAATGATACTGGCTTGGTATCGGTTTGTGCTGTCGGAGTGCTTCAAGTTGAACATAGCAACTGCTCTCTCCGCGATTAGTCTATCTGCTGCGTATGCTCTCTTCTCGAGATTATTGTATGTTGCGTTTGAATCTACTGGGTTTTATTTCTGTATTATTGTACTTCATGCATTGTGTATTGAAACTTGTACGTTATGCAAATTTAAAATGAAACTGAAAGCAAAAATATTAGTATAGAATACCTGCAGCGAGTGATACAGACGTGCTGTTGGAGTAAGACTGGTGCAATTGATGATCTACCGTTGCCTACTTATTCTTAGAAAGAACTACGATAGATATACAGTGTACGATAATTTTGCTGCAGACCTAAAATTTGCAGGATTACTTATCAATAAACCAAGGTTCGCTGATAATATATATGCTCATCGATAACTAGAAACAAACACTGAGCCATTGAAACCAGGTTAGATTGCTAGTTTCTTAAGATTTAAGTAACCTGTACTGATAGCCGTTCGTGGTACAGGGTTTTCTCACGAGGTTTTTTCTCGCTTGATCTGGTATCATGCATATATCATGATCAAATATGGGCTGTGCTAATAGGTGCTATGGTAACTGGATTATCCCTACGATGATTTCCTAACCGGTTGTGATTATTGTATCATTGCCGAAAAATTTAATGTAATCCAGAATCTTGGATTTGATCCAAATCGTGATCAAGAAAGAATCAGCTGGAACCGATCAGGATAGAAGATATGGTAAAAATTTTAGAACGAAAGTTAACAGCCTTTTGAATCACTTTATAAAGATACTCTTCTGGAAGAAAGAGAGGCTTAGAAGAAATATCAGGAATTGAAATCAGCAACAGAAAAAAAAAATATTTCGCGTGCAAGAATGTGGCAGAATAAATATCGGTCAAGGTTCATGAAGACTTAGAGCAAGGCAAAGAGTTCAACTTCTTGGAGTGAAAATTGCACAAGATGCATATCGCAAAGTTGGGGGCAGGTGTAGAATGTTGGCCGTAACTAGTGCACTATCAGAAACGTACAAGATATAGACAGCAAAGGACACTCGCCTTAAAATCAACAATCACACTTTTAAACACAGCAGTCAAGAATATTGTGATGTATTGAAAGAAAAAGGTGCGAGTTGTCAGAAAAAAATCGGAAAAAAGGTGCAAGCCTTTGATACGAAGTGTTTTCAGAGACTGTCTGGCATCACTTGGAGACAGAAGAAACTAATGAATTTGTCTAGCATAGGCTAAGGCATTAGTCACAAGTCATAAGGCACAAGTTTTTAGCATCAAATAAGCAAAGACAAAATGACTTAAGTTCTAATCAAATGTTGTCCAGCATTGACCAGAGTACGAGGTCGTCGCACCAAGGCCTCAAACTATCACTAAATAGAATGGACAGCGAACGAGGGATCCAGATGGATGGAGAGTTGAGATCGATGCATGCGTACACCAGCAGCCTATCAGCATTAGGCTGGAAGAAGAAAAGAGGGAATCCGTTGTTTTGAAATCTGAGGGTAACATGTCAAAGACAGTCAATTCGGAGAGACAGAAGAATTCCGTCAAATATGTCCACAAGCCGCCATGCAGTCAAACGATTTTAATTCCTCCATCTGTTGACATGTGTGTTGTAACTTGAATCAGTCTTTCAAAGCTTTCACACAGTTTTTTATCACTGCTCCCAGGTAACTTTGTTCACCATGCTTTTTTACATAACCAAGCCCAACGTACTCCATAGATGCATCGAAACAAAAAAACACAACTAGATAATTTTTTATCTCTTCATTAAAAGTTGGGATGCCTGCTTTTACAATTACATTAACGAATTCTTGATGATCAGCTGGACTGAGCTGCAGATCAACTGTGCAGCAAAGTTCTGATATAATAACACTTGGTGTCAAAGAAAATGCAGGCATTGTTAGCAACTTGGCATCATTGTATACATGTATTGGCAATCTTCCAACTTTATCAGCTAACTGTTTAGTTTGTGCTCTGCTATCACAAAGAATGTGACCATCTCTGCTTTATCATTCACTGAAAGCCATTTGATTCTCTCTGCCCTGATGACCTCCAGGTGAATATCACTTTCTGTGTGGGCCATTTCTATTTCCGAATGTGCTTTTGTGCTTGTGCAAATTTTTTGGAATACATCCTCAGTAGCAAAATTTTTGCACAGTCTGGATATTTGAAACAATTGTGGCATCTTATTCTCTTTTACTAACCTTTCTTTCTTGGAACTATTACAATGTTTGTGTCTCTTACTTTGGCTGGCAAGTGCACTTCAGCATTGTCGCGGGAGATTCGTTGGACTGGATTTATTAACGGTAACATTTCAGACTCAAACAATTCACCTGAATTAATGACCATACCAACATTCCGTTGTTGAATCAAACTGCTACTATTTCTATCACCATCCCTACCAGTACTATCTGCGCCTCGTGCAATAGGAATGTGAAAATGGATTTAACCTCGTCTGCTTTTTTGACATTTAGAAACGAATACCATACAGTTATATTTTGACTCTAAAAAAATCCGCATGAAAACAACAATTCAATTCAAATAAAATGTTGTACTTTGGTTTCTTTCCTTTGGAAAAGTAATATGTCATAAAAAGGAAATATAGCCTTTTGGACCTAATCTTAATCCGAAAAGTGCTATAACAGCTTTATAATGACTTTGAGTTAATTTAGCGTATCGTATTCTACCCTGAATGCAGGTCACACAGTAAGTGTTTTCAGCTATCATCGTTCTCTTCTACTTGTTTTAGAAGCCAACTCTCAAATTTTTAAATTTTTTGAAACTGTGCAGTTATAAAGATCTGTTCATTAAACCCTGCTTGACCTGGTCATTAAGCTTTTTTTCTTTTTCCATTAGAACAGCATAAAACCTTCTTCGGTAAATTAGTTTGAGTCTTTAAAATGTCTGGAAGGATAGGAAGCCCGTTTACCACTTTGTGCATGACCTTGTTTAGCATATCTATTTCTATCAACGTATACATTTTTCGGTGATGATGTCTTTATGGTCGTAATGACCACTATACACAGTATGTTCTGCAATAAGAATGTGGCACATCGTACCCTACTGTTACTTCTCTGCTAGCTATGCTATGATTATCTAGTCACGAATATCCGCTTGTATTCCCAAAAATAGTCCGCTCGTTTGTAACGTTTAAAATTGTCATATTGATCGATTCTTTTATCTGTTAATTGATTAAATTCATACCTAAAAACCTGTTTGCTGAACGCTATAACCCACTTCTAACATAAGGGGAGTGATTTTTCCTCAAAATGTTATTCTGATTTACGTTATGTTTCTTTTGAATTTTTGGCTGATCATACATATCCTTGCAAGTATGCTTCTACTTTCAAATAAACGGAGGTAAAGTAAATAAATGTTTACTTTCAAAAAATACTATTGTTCGTCAGTCGTAGGTTCGTCAGTCGTAAGTCCATCAGACATCGTTTTAACTAAAATCAATATATTTCAGAGCTCTTTACCGATTAAATACATCTTCAACTTCAACCTCCTCCTTTTCTTCAGTTTTAGCCAAATCTCTCTAACCTTCCAAAGAAATTCTGTGGCTGCGTTTGAGAGCCTCTGCAGAAATGGTCAGACCTAACAGTGCTTTCAAAAGGACCTTCAGCTTTTGAGGCAGTCCCTGTTTCTTCTTTCTGCATTAAGTTCTTTGATTTTATCCAATCTCTCTGGCAAAGATTTTTGCTGTTGTTTGCTGGCTAGTTGTTACAAATAGTCAAGGGCAAACTCCATGCCTGAGTTGAAGTGTTGGGCTTTCTTTATCTAGAAAATCGTCTCAAAATCGTTATTCTTATCTCCTTATGTAAGTGTGATCCAAACCTGCAGCCAAAATTAAGACAAGAGATAATGCTTAAACATGTGCAACAATTTAGGTCTAGCAGGGAAAACCAAATGACAACAACGAAGACTATAATGTTACACGGTTATTATGAATCAAAACACCTTACCTCTATTAGATGTTTTTCTTAATGAATGCTATGAAGCGATAGGCATGAGTCACTGGAGCTTATAACAAACGACGTTATAACAACCAACGACGGCACTTTTCAAGCCCAGAGCTGGCAAGAGATTCTTGAGGGAGCCCCAAACACCGCATGAGAAAATTCTTTGTGTCTGCCACGCTCTTTACCCATTTGCCACACCCTTCAAATCCCCTTAAATTTGCACGTCACTTTCAAAATATTATGAATCATCTTTGTTATGTCCCATTTCACTCAAGAGTGCAATTGCCAGAGCACGATCTTCACACGTTAGTTTCTTGCTTCCCGATGCCACTGGCAAGGCTTGGGTAATCTCAACATAATTTCTGTTGATGTGACCGGTACTTCTGAAATGGCCAGACCATCGTGTTGCAATAATGTGTTTCAGTGCTATACTGTCGTATTACTCCAAGACAGTCGCTTTCTTGAACAAGTGGTTTAGTATGCTTATAATTATTTACTTTAAAGTTTTCTTACTTCTTCATTTTGTACAGTTCTAAGAATATTGTACTATAGTTGAGGACTTTAATAAATAACTATGTAACTATGTAACTATGTAACTATGTAACTACGTAACTACGTAACTACGTAACTACGTAACTATGTAACTACGTAACTACGTAACTATGTAACTACGTAACTATGTAACTACGTAACTATGTAACTACGTAACTATGTAACTACGTAACTATGTAACTATGTAACTATGTAACTGAGGACGCCAAAATACTCTTTTATCTCTTCAATGTTTTGCAGTAGCATAAGTGACTATGAGGTGAAGTGAAATGACGGGAAAGACAACAAGATGACACCAGTCACCGCGACACTTAATTCTTTGTTTCTTTCTTGATTCTTTTTTTTTTGTTGTTGTTGTTGTTTAATATTGTTAACATTAGGTGTTAATGCAGGTGTTAATCCTGATCTGATTCATATTGCTTTGATAGGAAATCAAAATTTCCAAATGATTAAATATGGAAAAATGTGACTAGAAAATATAATTTTTGAGGGGCACAAGTTTGATTTGTGAAATTTTGAGGGGTACGGCACCCTCAGGCCCCTCCTCAGGTCGGGCACTGCAGTAAATCATGACTGGCATTATAGTAATCTCTAGCTCAGCCAATCATTTGATAATCATTATAAACTTTGTTTACCCATTTTTAGGTCACCTGACTACCTCTATCAGAACGAGGTTAAGGAGGTTTATGGTGTGAAATGTTTTCTAGTTTTATGCTCACTCTGCTAAGATGGCCTTGTAAGCTCTCCAGAGTATGACGTGATATCCGTGACAGATTCTGTACTCTGTGGAGTATGAAGACCTACAATGCTATTACGTTTGCAGATGTTGGGCTGAGCATGCGTAGTGTTTAGCACATACCAAGATTTCCGAAAGATTATAATTTATCATATTATTGATATTTTCTTAAATTAGACCAGTGGCTAGAACATGTTGTTTGATCCTGTCATCCAATCTTTGAGAAGTGCGACCTACATACCGAGCTTCAGATCTGCACAGAAATTCATATACTACTAAACTTTTTTGTGGTAGGAACACAGTCCTTGTGAATTGATGGCAAGATCGTGCTAGTCGTGAAGGCAATTATGGGATTGACTGCAGAGAAGCATGTCATTACAACCAT
>JANTCA010057069.1:26787-38841 GCA_024741275.1 Chironex yamaguchii
GTCGGTAAAAACTAAGCATTCTTACAAGAGGAAAGGGACGCGTCTTTTCGATATTTTGTCCATACTTTGATAATGACATCGTAAAAGTAGTACACCCAGAGCATCCTTATTTCAGCCTCTTGCTTATTCATTTTCGTCCGTTTCCCACCCAGAAAATTAAGCATTGACAACTCGATCAAAGCCTTTCCATTAGAGAGTTTATAGCACTGCACCAAAGAAGTTCATGATTTAAGATAAAAGATGTCAGGATTATAGGCGTTGGCAGGATATATGAGTCTTTGAATACTATTAACTTGGAAAGGTTGTACCAGGAAGGATTAAGATCGCCATCTAATACAACCTAATAACTGATGAGATTAAATTACATGGCTGTAAGACGAGGGATAACAAAGAAACGTGACAATTAGATTCAAAAAATCCAGCAGAGCCAAGAGGATTAAGGACAAAAGTTGACAGCATGATAAAAGAAATTTTAAAGGTTAAAAGTTTGACGTTGAAAGAGCTATTAGAATGAAGCAAGACCTTCTGTAGTTAGTTATATGTGGAAAGGGGTAACTCAGGGATAATAGCCCCTATTTGTATTCTATCAATTTTCTTGTCATCATTTACAGTGTAATGGAATACGAGGCGTGTGTTTCGAACCTCATTTTTGTGTAATAGTTGTTCTATTGATCATATTGTTCTATCTGCTGACCTGCCATGTGAACCGGTCAGGAGCTGAAAATACTCCCTTGTCTTCTCGTGACAAAACAGGGTCTCAAGGTTCCACATCATTGTCAGGTCATTTTTTATTACGTGTTAAAATGAACCATATCTACGCCATATGAAAAGAACTACCTGAATTTGAAGTCCAATAATCTTAGCGATTTTTTGCTCTGATGTCTCAAGGATTGGCTTGAATTAGCAATCAAATTCAAACAGGGCAAGGAATTACTGATGAGTTACGATGTTACGTAGAGGAAAGGCGATGTTAAGAAAATAAAATGGCAGACCTGAGCAATAAAAGAGAGCTGTACTGGATAATTCTTAAAAGTGCATCATGGTGCTGTCAGGACTTCCATCTAATGAAATTGTCTTTCAACAAATGATAAATTCAAAGTTAAAAGGAAGCCAAGGAAATTGTAAGAATGGACTCAACAGCCTGCTAATCACATTACAGAAAATTCGAAATTTAGAGCAATGATCCAATAATAATGATAATAATGATAGTAATAGTAATAATAATGATAATAATAGAAATAATAATGGTGATTATGATTATGATGATGATGGTTGTATTGACGATGACGATGATGATGATGAAGATGATGATGTTAATGATGATGTTAATGATGATGATAATGATAATAATAATAATAAAAATAAATTCAAATATTTTAATTGTATTGACACTAAAAAAGCTGTTTTGAGTGTGTGTCTGTGTCTAAAAAGAAATAAAATATGTAACCTTAACAAGGCTTAACCTTTTTTAAGTAGTATATAAAATGTACTTATGAAAATTGAATAGAGACTGTCAACGCATTTCAGCTAAAAAGTTTTATTCTCGAAAGTCATATCAGTTTTAAACTGTTCTCGTCCCTATTAAGTGTTCTATCAGCTGAGAGACATTATTATCTACGCATTCTTTAACAAAAGTATAGGCAAGTTTCTCGTTGGCATTGGTCACAGATTGCAGTGAGATTTTCTATACAAAGTTAATTTTCACAATGGCCTCATCTCTTTTGTCAAAAGATTTTATCTTCTCAAATTAGATTCTTGTGTTACAAAACAGGAGGATACCACAGTATGTAAATGTTGGTAGAGTCATACATGCGTAAATAGCCTTCGTAGCTTTCACATCCATTTTTTCTTTGTACCTTTACACGGCGACTGAGTCGAGAGGACGCTCTTTGCAGCACTTCACGAAAAACGTATTCATATTCAGGGTACTGTCAAATGGATCTCCTAGGTAATTACAGGCAATGGTTGTCTTCATCTCCTTATCATTTACACTCTGAAATCTTATGATTCATTTACTAACTTTTTTCAGTGCCAAACAGTACTTTAGTTTTTCCTTCGTTAAAGTTCATAATGAGTTCATTTTCGCAGTTATATCGGTAGCAGTTACTCCAGAAACTTACAACACTGTGTCATCTGTATGCTTTATTACTTTTGAGCTGTCAATAATATCTGTTAGATTGTTAAACATCATTAGGAATAACAACGAACCAAGGATCGATGTTTGCAGGACCCCTGACGAGAGGCTAAAACTCTCCAATTGTTCTTGTGCAAATCAGACGATCATTTTGCTGCTGAAAGGGATGCATACAGCCAGCTGCTGCTTGACACCTTCCTCATCAGCTGCCAACCAGGGATGATCACACAGTTTCGGTGGCTAAAGCGGTACTGCCATCCATGGCACCACCAGCAGAATTATGACACCAGGGGGTGTCCCTACTTGTGGCCACAACCATAACATCACGTCGTTTGCATTGATCTTGCTCTAGACTAAATCCAGCTGGAACCCCTCTCTGCTGCAGACTGGAGACGCTTCACAGTTGCTCTGAGCTTCTGACCACCACGGCCAAGGTGGGAGACAAAACTCGTCATTGAGCGGCCCACAAGACCACTACATCCGACTTCCATTGGATACACATGACATGACCAGCCGTTGTCTTGACATGTGGTTCTAAACCATTCATATCTGGTCTTCTTGCGCTCAAAGGCCTCCTCCATGTTATCCTCCCAGGGCACCGTCAGTTCAATAGATAATCAGTAAACCACTCTAGCTCTAGATCGTGTATACCATATAAATGTCATTTGTTGAGACGTTCTGAGTAGCTAACAGGACCGTCGAGAGACGGCCTTAGTGTTGATCTCTGATGGGGTCGGTCCGCAAAAATGTTTAGGCCAATGGAAACGCTCTCTACACACGGTTGAAAATTTTACTTTTAAATGAAATGCCCCTTCTCAATCTCACTACTTTAATCAAGTTTCTAACAGAAAATTGTAAACTAGTGGTTTTCAGCATAACAAATCAATAACAAATCAAGGGTAACTTCATGTCTTATTTCTTGCGGGCTCCTCGAGGCCCTGGGACCCCTGGTAACCACCCTAGCCATCACCTCTCCACGGTACCAGTGGCTAATGTTGTATAAAACTTTTGCCAAGTGTATAAAGCATACACCAATCTATTTCTGTTTGTCAACATTTGACCGTATTTCATCTAAAAAGAGAGTTTCTGTTTACTCAGTTGACATGCTTCTGCTTGATCCAAATAAATGACTATAGAGTAGATTATTCTCGTCTGAAAAATTCAACAACTGTCTGTGAACAATTCAGTCCACGATTTTTGACAGACTTGGCAGGGTTGATATCAGCTTGTAGTTGTGGAATTAGGACCGAGGACCAGCACAATTCCGTTCTTGATTGAGAGGTTGATAATGTGTGCGAGAGGCTTTTTGATAGCATCCGTGGCATCCTTGAGGAATAAAACTTGCAAGTGGTCATGTCCGGTGGACAGTTTACTTTTAAGCTTTTCAATGAAACTAAAGACTTCTACATATGTTACCTATTTAAAGCGAAATGTTCAGTTAGTTTTAAAAATCATGCAACTCGATATATGTCATGTGATGTAAGTGAGAGACAACCTTTGACTTAATTCAGTTGACCTTTGTTGAGAAGAATGATCTGAAAGATGTCTTGCATCAGTAGGCTTCTCCCCTTTAACATAACTGATTGGCGCTGAGGGTGTTCCTTTGCTGATGTTGTATAGATGTCTTTGAGAGTCTTCCAGAATATCTGTGGATCATTGGGGCTTCTCCTAAGCAGTACCTTGTTGTAGTTATATCCTGCCTTGCTTTCCGTAGAGATTATCAAGGTCGTTCATGACTGGTTTTATTTGAACCATGGAGCCAGTTTAGAATTCACTCGTTGGTTATTCAATGAGGCACGAATATCAAAAAGTGCCATCGTGATTTTATGGAAAGCTTTCCAACCAATATTTATGTCGTTTGTATCATAAACTTCATTCTACTGAGCATCTGGAAGATCACCATTTAACTGATACGGGTTTTTATCTTCTGTGTCATGGCAGCGGATTTCCCTCAGATCATTTTTATTGTACGAATACAGTCACTAGAATCGTGATCACTAAAACCAATGCAAAAACATTTGCCGATCGACTGTTTGTTCAATTGCTTGATGCAATAATATCAATCAAAGTTTGTTTGTTGTCTTGCATGTTCTTGTAGCATCCTTTATCAGCTGCTTCAGAACAAGAGAGCAAGAATTTCTTTAATATCTCTGTAGAGAAAGAACCCCGGCATTCCACGGGAGCAGCAAACGTCAATCTGGCAATTAGCAATGTCTTCATCCTTATACACTTTTTGTGTCTTTAAAGAAATACTGAATTGTTCAGTATCTGACGGAACGTTAAAAAAGTTTAAAAAGTTCAAATCGTGTTTCTTTTCCTGAGAATATCAACTTCGTTGTTTTATTTAGTAGTTGACTGGGTTTTTCACGTGGCAAATCAATTGTAACTTTGAAATTTGTAATTTAGCTAAAGGCCGTTGAGATAAAACATTTGCGAATGGATTATTTTCTTCTTTAAAGGGCGTTAGAATATACACTTGTTCACAGTCAGGGCGTAGATAGAAAACTTTTCAGAGTTTGGCAGATGCAAGTGGCGTTCAGTTTGGCTCACGTAAAAATCGTTGTAGCTTCTATGCGCAAAACGATAAACATCTGACAAGTGTACATTCGGATCATCTCCTTGCGTTGATGTCTTGATGCACCATACTACTGCTAAAACCGACTGGTTTTAAATTTTTTTTCTGTTATTTTCGTCTCCATTTACAGAAACTTAGCGAATTTTATCTCCACTTTAGTCAAACCCAAAATCTTAGTGTGTTACTTATTCTGTTGTATGACGGTCTGTTGTATGATTAAAAACGTGTTAGTTGAAAAGTCGTGGACAGATCGTCTTCTTCTTCAAAAGAGTGGCCAAGTTACAAATTTTATATTTTATATCTTTCCTCTCAATTCATAAATGTCAGATTATGGCTATAGTCGATCGCCTAGGATGTAAGATCAGTATCAAAAGTATGACAGTTACGTCCCAGACAGTTTTGTTCTAATAAACAATACAATAACCAGTTCTGTTTACAGCACACTATGACAGAATTGATTTGATTATTGATTAAACAAACTATGACTGTATTCTTTTGAGTTTTCTTGTTGTTTTTTTTGTCAAAATGAATTTCAGTTTACATTCAACACTAGCCCCAATTGAAGCTGGCTTTGTTTTTGGTTGATAGCGAGATCCAAAGAGAGATGAAGACGGATTGCTAGCCATAATAACGAGTTGTCGTATAGATAGGATAACATTAGCGGCGCAGACAGACAGGCAAAGACTTACATATACAGGGCTGTCGAGAGACAGCCTGAGCCACGGGGCTGGTGGGAAGGAGGTACCCTGAGAAGATGTATTACACCATGCCCTTTTATCCTTGAGCCACGCTGTTCTATGGAAATGCCTGCTGTACTCGGTTAAAAATTTATCTTTTAGATGGAAATGCCCTCCTAATTCTCACTGATACAATCAAGCCTCTAAAGTAAAATAGTAGACTTATGGTTACTATCAAGAAGTAATCAAATATGTATCATTAATGAGCCCGCTTTCATGCCTATAAACATACACGTATTCCAATGTCTCCCTATATCCTCCACTCATCCTTCCACCAGTCTGCTTGCGCGTCCGTCCATTCATTCCTTTACTTTGAAAAAAAATCATTTTAAGCTTAAAATACAAAAAACTATAGTTCGTATAGCTTGTCTCAATTTATGTATCTATAACTTTGAGGATTATTTTCGCTCTAGGGTGCAATGAAATGTACTTTTACAACTTGGTTTTTGATATCAAACTATGAAGTGATTCCAACACTTTCTACTTTATAATGTTTCAAAGTTTCATCAGCTATAGGCTTTTCCAGCTCTGTCCATGATACTCTTGGTTCTTAAGGTGGTATTAAGTAGAGCACAACTAAAAGAGGAAACCGGCAGGGCGTGCTAAAAGCTTCATTCACAGACATTTAAAGTACAAAAAACAACGAAAGTCAGCCTATGGACTTATCGCTATGCTCCTGATCTATGATTTCGGATAAGGTTGGGAAAATACCGACATAAGGGGCAAAAACCCAAGAGGTAAAAGAAAATTGAAGCAGACCATAAAATTTGGTGCATGAATCTGTGTTCAATTTGGGGGTGTATCGGCTCCCGTTGATCGTACGCGCGCCAACTTCATATTCAACGAGTTGTTTCCAGTTCCTTTTGTTTTCCACCTTGATGTGTGTAATTTGGAAAGGCGCTAACACCAATGTGATTTAATGGCTTGGCATGCTGAGTACCTAACG
Source organism: Chironex yamaguchii (assembly GCA_024741275.1). NCBI lineage: Eukaryota > Metazoa > Cnidaria > Cubozoa > Chirodropida > Chirodropidae > Chironex > Chironex yamaguchii. Next base: position 33,180 of record JANTCA010057069.1, read on the forward strand.
ATTTCAAGCTTACAACATCATTTTTGCTTGCGGAGCACACCAGCTTCGCAACTTCTTTGTTTAACCTGTAGTCCCAGCAAGTAGATAAAAACCTTTATCACAGAGAATTGTTGAGCAAATGGATTCAAATTTTCAATGGCTATGTGACACCTTATCAGATCGCGTCGACAAATAGTCACATTATTGAATGTGATCCAAGCTGATGACATCATGAATAATGGGTCACAATGCAGTAATAGATGCGAAGTTATTGCCAGCACTCTGATAGTTGGATGTCGCTAAGCAATCCACAGAAATCGGCAAAGGAAATTGGATTAAAAGGTAACAGACTTGTAAGGGGTAGCAGGAGAGAAGAGACTGACTAATGCCTGTTAGGTTTAGAAGCTGGAAAGTATCTTATGTTTAAATACAAACCTTCCGTTTTCTAACAAAATCAGGAAGAGTGCAAATATAGATCACTTTGCTTCGGTTTCACAAAATGTTAACTTCACCGGAGATCAGCTGTTTCAAAGCATATTTTTTGAAAGGTTTGTGGTCATGCGTTTTGTGTTAACGTACCACAAATGGTAAGAGCAGATTCGAGTATTTGGTCGCAGTGATTCGGTTGCAATACTCACACATCATGATGAGATTATGTCAGCCCCGGCGACTGGGAAAATTACGTTATGGAATTGTACTGACGCTTCTTTTTATGTCAGGCGTATTTGTTGTTCAGCAACTTACGTTTCGAAAAAAATCCGTTCCTGATCTGGACGACTTTTTCCCTATCGAGGAACCAAGTAGTGGCGAGCCAGGAACATCTGGGGCTACGGCATCGATATCTATAACAGACAGTCAGTTTATACCGGAATGGGGTTATCGTATTTTAAGGAACCGTTCATCTTTTGTTGAACAACCGTATCATAAGCCTCGAACTTCTTACCTTGATTTGGTAAAATTTGTCAATCCTTCATTGAGAGTTGTGACAGAAACAAAGTACCCACCATCAAAGCTAAGGAAAATTATACAAAGACAAAATAAAGCACAGAAAATACAGAATTTAAATTTATTTCCAGATCGGCCAGAAAACGGCATCGTCATTGTTATTCAAGTTCATAAAAGGTTGGAGTATCTTGTGGAATTGTTAGATTCGTTAGCCAAAGCAAGTGGAATACAAGATACACTACTCATTATAAGCCACGATTTTTACTCTGATGAAATTAACAAGGCCGTCAGAGCAATCAATTTTTGCCAGGTAAGCCCTTACTTTACGAAATCTGCGTTAGAATATATGAAAATTCAGCTTACTTCAGTATGCATGTCGTGGGTAATAAATAGAGTCATTTTATAAAATTTATACCTTCTCTTACACACTGATAGAACGGTGGTATGTTATTTACCTGTCCCCAAGTTAAGTGTTAAAGTTCGGACTTTATTGTGAGAAATCTTGAAATTTGAAGATCACCTTTCAATTGTGCGCCTGAAGGCAAGCTACGGAAGATTATGATTATGTGGATATTTACTTTAAGTGTATATAGAATATCATTTCTGTTACTCACAAGACAAAGAACGGGGCGTTTCTTGACCTCAAGGAGAATTTTTTGTTCCAATGGCGTTGATAGACTTCAAGTGCATAGTTACTTTTGTTGTTTTTCAGGATAATTATTGTATTTAGTTGTTCGGACAAATGACGAGTTTGATCGCGTTTCCATCTTCACAACTAGCTACATTTGTTTTTCATTGCTATGAGGGAACTCTACTATAACTACAAGCATTTTCCTAAATTGATGCTCCCTTTTTAATTCGAATGATTTAAGAGATACTCTAGTATTTACATGTAGTGAGCTATTACAAGTCTACACTTGGACATACCCCGGCATAGGATACTCTGCCACACTTGTCTTACCCCCTCCCACATATAAAAACAGCTGCTTGCCATGTTAACACAGGCTTAAGACTGTTTAAATTTGTGTGCAAAGAATTCAAATGGTCCACTAAAGAAGATATTTCATCATTGATACTAATTTCATTCTCTATGTATTGATATGCATTGCCACTTCTTTGGTATTTCAAAGTATGTATCAATAGGTATAAAATATTTTCCCGAGTTGGGAAGAAAGGTAGATATTTCCAGTCATTGTGTGAAATGATTTTCTCATTATTTCATTTAATGACAAGGTGTTTTCAGGTGAAATGCTAACATCCTAAACATCCCGCATGAGTATGTATGCCTAAGGCTTCCCGTCAATTTTCATCAATGTGCAACTAGAACATTTTTTGCTGCTAATAGCACTGAGAATTGCCATTTGTCATGTTATCATATATTTTATGATATCCTAAATTCCATGGACAACTGTTTTGGAAGAGGTTATTACCGTACTAGGCGCTAAGTTTTGGAAAAAATTATACCTTTGTCATTTGTCTTTTCTTGCTTATTTATTAGAGACTTGATTTATTACAATGTTGTAAACTTACACAAACATCAGATCAACCTGCAACCCTTGTCTTTTGCTTCGAAAAGTAGAAATTTTCAGATTTGTTTCGAAGTGTTCCATAATCAGTGTGAGTGCCTGTCCCTTTAAAACTTGAAATAATGTTTGTTCTTGTAAAACTGATTTTAACTCACTTTATGGACAGTCCATATTTATTTTCAATGGCAAGTCATGCCCGGTTGTTTATAAGAACAATGTAATTTTGCTGGGATGACTTTTATGTATGGATTGTAACTTGTAAGTGATAAGAAAAACAAAAACAATAGAGGCAAAGAGACTACTTTTTTACTTTCCAGATTTTGCTGCATAATTATTTTTGTTTAACTTTGTCCAACAATACATTCTATCCACAACGGTCAGTCTAAGTCATTTTATTTTATTCTTGAATTATGCTGTTTGCTGAATGAAAAGGTATCAGCATTGTCAAAGAAAATAATGAGCACGGATGACTGTCAGTTTTTCTGACAATATCATTGTCATCTTGTGGTACCAATTACTGTAACTCATAGTATTTTGCCTGGAGGTTTTGCTATACTATATACTATATGTAAATGTTGGTATGTGCATATATGAGCATGTGATATGATACAATATTCAAGGCTATCGAGCTTGTATGAGCCGTTGCAAATGTTATGTGGAGAACTTCACCAGGTGAATATCAAACATATATGTTGCTTTAAGACTCTGTTACCATAGAATTCATGAACTTATTATACAGACTATAACTGCAAAGGTTCTTTGCAGCATTTGTAATTTGCTATCTTGAAAAAGTTTATATTTACAAAATGATAAAGCTGGTAGTGGCAAAGATTGACATTGAAAAGGCCAGAACAGAAAGAAAATGAAATATGCAACCTATCTTTATTTTATTTTCAGTGTAATAACTTTGTAAACCTTACTCATAAAGCTTGTTTCAAAGCTGTTGCATTTCTTGTAGTGAATTAGAAAAAGTGTTTTACACACTACAAGGTCTGGTTGGTGCCTTTGTATAATGCCTAATTTTGAGATCTTAATTAGTGTCTGTTAAAGTAGGCAATGGAAGAGATCTATTATAAAAAGCAAAGCCACAATTGTTAGCTAGAAATCCCATTTTTACACCATGGTAACAAAGCCCACCCCTGATTAGGTGATAAGTCTTATGATCTTCATTGTCATCATGGTGTTGTTACAATGTTCAGCAAACAGTCGTAAACTGTTTTGATAAAGATTCAAACTTTCCATCTTGGTCCCAGAGGATCATTTTCTAATTCAAAGGATTTCTTTGGCAGAGTCACTGTTATGTACCAAATTTTGTAATTGCAGCAAAACTAGACTGGATAGTACCTTGTACATAACGATAGAAAATAATTGTTAAAATGTAGCAATGAGCCATTTATACATCATGCTCATAAGTGCATTATGTGCATTGACACGAGAAAAAGGAAATTTACAGAACTGCACATTCAAAGTGTTCCTCTTTGTAATCTTTAACACAAAGCAAAACTTATATCTGAATGTAAATCTGAATATATTGTACTAAGTATTCTCTTGTGCATATGATAAGCCCTGGGGCTTATTTATTTTTAGTATATTTGGAATAAGCTGTGGAATAAGGACAATCAGGAATAGGCCATGCAATATTACTACTGCGATTGGCGTTTTTCAGTCAACATGCCATGCAAATAGCGAGTAATTAGTTGGTCATTTTCTGGTTGGGATTTCGTAACTGACAAACTATATTGTAAATACTACAAATCTTAACACCATAATTGTTGTAGTTACTGCGAAAAGAAAACAATAAAATTGGTTTACTTGTTCCTGTGAAGTATATTGCATACACAGTGAACCAAACACATGCCAAGATATTGATGACAAAACTGCTAGAAAAACAAAATTGTCTCAAACTCACTGTACGTAGCGAAAGCACTTAAAATAGTTTGAATATTGTGATCAGTAATTCCTTTACAGGCATTTAATTTATCTTTGCCAATTGCATGACTTTTTTGTAGTAACTTGATAAAACACCAATGGGAACCTCAGATTGCTAAAATCAACATGTTAGCTGTGGGGACTTATTTGAGGGAGGGGCTTTTAACCATTTGTAGTTCTAGGGTGAGGCTTATTACAGGAACGGGGGCAATATGAGGATTGACTGTTACCCACTGATACAAAAACTATGAATCTTATTCGTATAGTGCAAATATTGTTAAAATGTACTGATGTTAATATGGTATGTCAAAAAGGTATTCATAATTATGAATTGATGATCCTGGGTTTTTCAAGAGTTCTGAAGATTGACATATTACTATTTGCACATTGCTATTTTGTCTACTTTGATGTAAATAAATGCATCACAACCTGGCTCTGTCCACTATTCAAAATTGCCATTATAGTGTAGCAGGCTTTGAGTGTTTACGTAAGTGTTGACTTATGGGAGTGTCGCCAATATGTGCTAAAGCTTTAGGGTTTTGAAAACATGTTTTCTTTGTGTTAATTTATTTTGGTAAACCTTAGATGAAAGAACTTTATCTTGTCCCATCACCTGATCTTTGTAACACAACATGTAAACCTGACATTACGGCTGCCATGATGTCGTTGGTAATCTTTGTGATGGACACATAATCCATATGAGCCAACAGCAGAACTCATTTAGGAAGGTTGATAGTAAATTAGAAGAAGAGAAATGTTAGATGTTTTTCAATATTTTGACTTTTAAAAAGTCATTACCAGCTGTTTCTTTGACAGAAAGATATGCTTTTGAATTTGTTACTTGCTCAAGTTTGTTATTTATCTGATAAGTGAAAAACATTTGGGTCATTTAGGTGTTTATTTTTATTTCTTTGTTATTCATGGATCTTCATTTGCTTGACAAATGAAGCATTGAGTTCTTAATCTGATAAGTTTCCCATTCTATACTTATGCCATTGATGGGGTTTACGTAATATATAGCTTAAAAATGACCATTATTGTTTGTATTTGTTGTCGTTGTCATTATGTTCTGATAGATTTTGAATATTATGATTTAGCTATGCTGAATCTATTGTTTTATTTTCAGCAAATGTTTGGTTTCACTACTTCTTTGTGTGTTAACAAATTATTGATGGTATTGTACTATGATCTGTCACCCTAGTGTTTAATACCTTGCCCCAACTTAAGTTTTAGGTGGATTATATATATATTTATTTATTCATTTATTCATTTATTCATTTATT
>JANTCA010057070.1:0-17124 GCA_024741275.1 Chironex yamaguchii
TCGAGCCCGGTCGGCTCCCACTTAGTGCAGCTATTGTGGTAATGCTCCACTCTTGACAAATATATAAAAAGCACTGTATCTGTTGAGGTATATATATATATACATACACATATACAAACACACACACATATATACATATACATATACTCTTTTTGGGATCGTTTGTTACCACAAATCAAATTTCACTTACTAAGTCAATTGTTCCATTCCGATGCCAATTATGCGTCCTGCGCATGCACCAACTGCCAAACTGGGTATAAATAAACCAGCAGGAACCTGGATATGAGAGCGAAAAAAACCTTGGCCTTAGGAATGGACTAGGAATATTTATATGGTCAAAATTGGGGAAGGGTCAAAGTGGGGACACGTAAAGTGGGAACAAGGTAGAAATGGGATCCCGCAAACATGTTTGAAATTGAGGCACGGTTGAAGTTCGGGCATAAACGAAAGCCTGACAATGTCAAAATACAAAACAAAATATTTTCTCATCAAACCGGTTATCCTGAAGCTTTTCTCCTCTAAATTTTTAAGTCACTTACCTTCATACCGAACGTAAAAATTGTTACAAGAGCCTTAAAAAGCATGGCTAACGATAATTTCCAGACAGCATCAATAACACCAGGACCAGCCTCTTGATGAGGATAAACATCACTGTTCACATTCAATGTGGCATTCGGTGTACGAATGTAGTCACTAAGGAAACAGGAAATGAGAAATAATATTAACAAACACTGCATCTTTCAAAAAAGTACCACTTACTACATCTGATGCACTGCTGCATTCTAATATTATCAAAAATGTCTTAATCTGGTTTGAATGTTATAACAGCGAGGACAAGCCATCTCCATCATAAATCAGTTGGTACGATGACTCGTATATATTTGAGCAATACACAAAACCCTCCAAAAGTCAGCTCCATATTTATATTGCCATCACATGTAATGGACATAAACTAGACAGCAAACAAAATGGTCCAGTGGTGCTCGCCATACTTTCAAAGGGGCAGACTGGGGTTAGACAGGCACAGAATGTAAGTCGACCTTTCAGCTTTGGAAAGTTATGGAAACAGAGTGCAAAGTTATAGAAACAGAGTGCAAAGTTATAGCAACAAAGCGCAAAGTTATAGAAACAAAGTGCAAAGTTATAGAAACAGAGTGCAAAATTATAGAAACAAAGTGCAAAGTTATAGAAACAAAGTGCAAAGTTATAGAAACAAAGTGCAAAGTTATAGAAACAAAGTGCAAAGTTATAGAAACAGAGTGCAAAGTTATAGAAAAAGAGTTAAAAGTTATAGAAACAAAGCGCAAAGTTATAGAAACAAAGTGCAAAGTTATAGAAACAGAGTGCAAAGTCATAGAAACAAAGCGCAAAGTTATAGAAACAAAGTGCAAAGTTATAGAAACAGAGTGCAAAGTTCTAGCAACAAAGCGCAAAGTTATAGAAACAAAGTGCAAAGTTATAGAAACAGAGTGCAAAATTATAGAAACAAAGTGCAAAGTTATAGAAACAAAGTGCAAAGTTATAGAAACAAAGTGCAAAGTTATAGAAACAAAGTGCAAAGTTATAGAAACAGAGTGCAAAGTTATAGAAAAAGAGTTAAAAGTTATAGAAACAAAGCGCAAAGTTATAGAAACAAAGTGCAAAGTTATAGAAACAAAGTGCAAAGTCATAGAAAAAGAGTGCTACAAAAGAGATGCTAAGGAAGAAATGCTATGGGAACGGTGCTATGGCAAAGATGCCAAGGGAAAGGAAATTGACAAAAGTATAACGGGGAGCGCATCACCACCAGTAATATGTTAGAAGCTACCAAAAGAGGCGTACTTGTTATGTACAAGCACTTATGTAGGATTTATGAAAACGGGCGAAGATGATGGCCTAGTAATGTATTTGGGGGAAATAAGACAGATGTTAAATTGTGTAATGGCAAATTCGAGATCCATTATTTAGAGTTTAAAAGAGTATTTACCTTGAATGTATTTATGTTAATTCTATCCCTACCGAATTTATGATCTTTGGACGGCAATCATACACTGCCAACAAGTTTGTTTCTCAGGATCAAATTACAAGAAATCAATAAAATTTTTACTTCACGTCCACATACCACAATGGAGATCCATCTTCTGGTCCACATCGCTGAAAGAGATGTGATATTATTCGACTTGTGCTCTCCCTACAAGCAATGAAAAAATACTTATACATAATTAGACAAAAACATGAATGAGTCAGACAGCAGAAATTGCTTCTTCACTCTTTAGCAAGAATAAACAACTACACCCTGCTCCAGGAACTACACCAAGAGTCCGATGTGTGCATCAACTTAGGTTCTTTTATAGCCTCAACTCTAACCCTCCACTAAAGGTCGTCAAAATCACATTTGGATCATTCTACTAACAAGCAAGAAGGTAAACACACAAACAAACCGACAGTGGCAGAAACACTCTCTTCGACAGAAGTAATGAAGAGGAAAAGAGAAAAGACACAGACGTTTGAAGGAAATTGAAAATATACAATGAGAACATGTATGTAGAGGATCAAAACAGAAACACAAAAGAACAGAAAAAATAAGACAGCAACAAACCTTGTATATTCATTAGGATATGCTAAGATGGCAGTAATAAATGCAACAGTTAATACCTACAAGAGATGAGACGAAAAATTTCATCAAGAGAACAGAACATAAACCCGCAACAAAGTTGACACAGAAATTACATAAACACTTAAATGATATTACATAATCTTTAGAAACCTAGTTGCCATTGCCTGCATAATAGCCTGGTCAAAAATAGTACAGTTTAAAGGTCCCACATACTGCTGCTCCCCATATTGCTCTATGTTGTAAATTCTTTGGGCCCCTTCTGCAGCAAAGATGATGTGTGTGTTTGGTTTTAGGTCCCAGGTGTCCCCTTTCTGTCAGATTGAGTTACTGTACTAAACATAGGTACAATCATTTTCTACTGAATACTTAAAGTTTGGCTGAAAAACGAACAATTTATTGTTATTTCAATAATTTTATTCATTATCGATATTACAAACTATCAGCACAATTAATAATTATCATTGCCATTATTAGTCTTTCGATTATTGCTCTCATACTATTATCATCTTCATTCTTCATTCCTTTTCCCAATGCGAGAAATGTGTAGCCCAGTTGCCATCTTCCCCACTTATTTATAAGTATCCTGGGTTTATCGAGTAGGCGCCAGTGCTCAAGCAGTAATGCTGCTTAACTGCTTAATGTTCCTTAACTCATAGACATCGTACCCTGGGCATTGTATCCATGTGTTATTATTTCATGCGAGGTGTTGCATTCTGGTTGTTTCACGCAGATGTCATTTAAAATTCTGGTATTCCTACTATTCCAAGCAGCACATCAAAGTTGACTGGCAAACTCTTTTAACTCATTGGCTTGGGAAAATAAAACGGATCATAAAATTCCCATAATATCTCATCTATGATTGTGTCAAAGGCAACTCAAAAATGCTGGGTTAATGTTCTTAATATCTCTGACAACTGTAGGAAATGATAGTTAACATTTTCCAGGGTTTGAGACATAAAAGCTTCATTCATTTGACTAGGTATAAAATTGATAAAACCTAGTCTACGAGTTCAGGATACACCACAATATGACAAAAACACACTAATAAAACTCTTCCAATTAAAAGGAAAAACAGTTTACTTACTTCAATAAAAGGATAGTTTCCGAGTTTTGTTGTTTTCCTCATTTTTGACCAATATAAGTTAAATTTTATAAAGAATGCACCATATAAACCCTAAAGACAAAAAGACCCTATATTGTGGTACAACACTGATGCAAACCTTATGCCTAAAATAAACCAAATCACTAAACATGATATATCACTGTCACTTTCCAAGACCCTTACTTCCATAGTTACTACTCTATAACTACATACATTACAAGCTGAATGCCTTCTGGTGGTATCAGGAGACTGCTGCGGTATAGGTTGAACAGTTTTGGTGAGGCAACAGGGTCTTTTGTTTTAGAAGGTATTCAGCTTGTAATGTATGCTGATAGTATCTTAGATTTTCACCAATGACTCAGGTTCAAGGAAACTTACTGACCGAGATCCATCTGTAACTATGTATTGTATCGTATCATATAAGTATATATATAAGTATATATAGTTATAGAGAAGTAACTATGGAATTTAAGTGCCATCAATACTATAACTTTATACTATCCAATATTGTTCAATATGCCATACTATACTCTATTACACCATACTATATCATTAAATATTATATCATATTATACTATACTATACTATACTATACTATACTATACTATACTATACTATACTATTCATGTGCTGCCACTGCCAACCTCATGGGTTCACCAGGCCAAGTAAGTCCAATATCAAAATAGACAATTATACATTTCTATACAAAGAAAGAACTGTGGAGAGTTGATGTAATGGCAGCTTGAGGGATAGCTCAAATGTTGTTCTAAAGTCTTTCGGACTATTGCAGCTAAACAAAAAATGTTTGCTCCTTTTAAGTGTCAATGAAAATCAATTAAAGTCAGGGCTAATCAAGGACAATGTTAGTACTTACCCCAAAAATGCCAAGAAGTATGAATGGCACAAGCTCGAATATTTTCCATGGTGTATCATACTGGACATAAAACATAACAAGTCTCCGATTTCCATAAGGATTCATGTAACCAAGTGTCAGAGCAGCCATCATAGCACAGAAAAACGTGCGCCATAATGTCTTCATTGGAAAGTAGTAACTGACCTAAACAGAAAGGATGAAACGAAACCATTAGTTTTCACAGGACAAATGAATAAAACAAACCCAATGTATGCTAAAAATTATGATTCTGACCACTGAAGATTTGAATCTGTGTCTCATGTCTGCAAATCTGACATCTTCCCTACTGCACCAAATAGCTCTGTAGGAAAGGTCAAAAGACTACTGGTCAGGATTCAGCACTTATTTTATTTGGTGTTTGTCTATTTGCCTATATGCTTAGAAGGATTCACATTTGCAGATGCGAGTCCCAAGTTCAAATCTCCAGTTGCGAAAATCATAACTTTACTTCATTTTATTAGATAAGGCCACCCTGTCAACTTATAAGGAAATGTTCCGAAAGTGCCAAGCAGTGCAGTGTAAGAAAGTACAGTGTCATGTTGTGCCATTTTGGGCCATACTGTCTAGCATAGTGGATATAGCAGTGAGGCACAGCATAGTGTAGTACAGTGTAATGTGATGTAATTAAATGTAGTGTGGAGTAATGCAGCATAGTGTAATGCAGTGTTATGTAGCGTAGTGTAAGATAATGTGTAGTACAGTGGGATGTAATGTAATGTAACAGGGTGTAATGCAGTGTAATGAAGTCTGGTGGAAAGAAGTATGGTGTAATACAGTGTGTGTAGTAGTGTATTGTAATGTAACGAAGTGTGGTGCAACGTAGTGCAACATGAGAGCATAGATGCAGTGCATAGTGTGGGGTAGTGCATTACACCAGAGTCTATTGTAGTGTATAACTGTGGTCAAAAAGGGAGTGCAAAGTAGCACTGGACAAAACAGAGAGGATCAGGGCAGAATACGGCTGGGGAGACTAGCATAGCATCATATATCATGCACAACAATTAAAGAGTTCAAAGGTGCAGATGTAAATCAAGGAAAGGTTTTGTTGCAGTGGATCTTTAGGAAACATGAAGAAAAGCAAAGGGAAAAGGAATGAGACAAGTGGTTTAACCTTGGTTGTCACAAATTAGAGAGAAATCGTATTTGACAGAAGGTCTTAGTATTCACACTACAGCATGGCTTTTTACAAGGTAATAGTACTTGATAAATGAGATATTACTCACTTCCTCTAAGCTGAAGAGTACACCACCAATGGGTGCTCCAAATGCCACAGACACACCAGCAGCAGCTGAAGCTGATAACACCTGAAAAATGTAAATGACGCATACATTGAAACGTTTCTCTGCGATATGATAATAACTGAGATGTGGCAGAATAAAGATTCAGCCTTTTGAGACCATTCTCAAAAAATCTTTCACTAAAAAGGAAAAATATCCACAATCCTGTTCATAAGGTTTTTTATGGCAACAGACAGATCTTGTGACTCATAGTGAGTACGTTCAACAAGGCACATGATCCATACATAAATTTTTAGTAGGCCAAGTGGACCTGGATGAGTGAAATATACTCCTTATTTGTTTTGGGTACATGTGGAGGCAGACAAGCATTAATGTGCTCCTTAAACAAAGACGTTTAAACCTAAGAGTTAGGTCTTGCATAATGGAAGACATAGACCTAATAAACAGAAAAGAACCACACTTGCAACCTTTTGACTTAAAAGTCCTAACTAAAATCAATGTGCCAATCTGATACAAAAGTTTGGTAAGCGCATTTCAAGTCCCTGGTATCATGAGCCAATATCCAATGGTTGGCAAGAAGGATATTCATTTATCTTTTTATGATCAACTTTAGCCTTCATCAGTGGCAGACACATAACGTATTAGTTACATACATAATCTTTATACGTATTCATTCTTTGTGACTTCAACCATCATCATTAACAAAAAACTAGTCAAAACATAATCCACAAAACAATATCAATTGTGTCTGTCAGTGTACAGATGGCAGGAATAAGGGACCGGATACAATATGTTTTTAAGTAGCGATCCATTTTTGTTGGCAATGAAACAATGAAAATAAAATAATTTTGATCTTTCAGCATATATCTTTGGAAAAATCTGTTTTTCCACACAATGAACTTAGTTTCCACATTTCAGTATCACATTTTTGTGAATATCTATTTTTAGAGGATCTGAAACTACCACACTTACCTCTCTCTTTTTGGCTTCATTGTTACGGTATTTAGGGAACAATCGAATAAATACATTTCCAATACAACAGGCAACATGCACCAATGGTCCTTCTTTTCCCAAGCTCAATCCTGAAGCAACTGCCAAAATTAGTGTGAATACTTTGGTTACAAGGGTCCAATAACCAAGATAGCCTTTGATAATGAAACCTCCTAGAATTGTTTTGATCTACAAAATACAAAAATTGTGCATATTAAAATTTCAAGATGACAATTCATACCACTATATACTCAAAGTAAGCATAAAGACAATATCCAGCAACATATTGCAATATTATGGGCAAATCAACAGCAAATTGCAATCAATATTTAATCAATACTCTTATAATATAACATAAAAGATGATCACTTGAGTTTTACAATTATGGCCCCACACTGTTATAAAAGAGAAGAAATTATCAGGGAACCCTGAAGGATGCTTGTGTCATTATGCTACTATCAACTGCAACAAAGATGGCTTATACAAAGATCCTCGTGAAAAAGCTCTACCTGCCTATGCATTATCCCATTGACTCGGGTTTTCCCTATCGGAACTTTCTATGTGGGCAGGATTCATCCAGACTTTATTACAGATCACTGGCACTGAACACAATCAAGGGCCAGATTCAGACATGCGCCCAATGTGCTCTCAGGCAGTGACCTGCATGTCTGCCTAAGTTCTCTGCAATGCCTATGAACATTATGTTCAAATGCACAAAATCATAAACCATTCTGGCCCAAGTAACACCAGTAAATGGACTGAGTCATATGTTTGTACACCCTGTTCCAGGGATTTTGTGCTTCAACATGATATCAAAGCTGCTACTATGCAGGAAACCAAACTTTCTACACAGACAAAAATTCCTAAACATATTGGTTTCACATTGCTATACCAAGAGAAGAAAATGGACAGTGATGGTGGTATTGCTTTTTTGATGCATGATTTCTCAATCTATCAATGGATGTCTGACTCTGCAAATCAGCAAAATACTGATAATAAAATTCTATAAAGTTATCTTGCAAAAATATAATACGTAACTGTAACTTAGCTACTTCATGCACGTGTATAATGTATGTGGTCATGTCATAAGCCTAATGAAATTTCTAATTTCACAGAAGTTGGGCAACTATTTACTTGAAATTATAGGTTGATCACTATTATCAAAACCACTGACATTGCTACAGGCTTCTTGTAAGGTTTTATACAAGTCAATGATAGAAAATGCCTAGTAATGATTTTTATAAACCATAAATAATAATGTGTACCCACATTTTTCATGCCGGTATGTGGTCTGCTGATGCAGGAAGAGCAAAAGTGTGATATAAAGCATCCCTATGTCTTCCAGGTAAATGTGGAGGTATAGATGCTTGATCACAGGTCTTAAACAGGTATTCACAAATAATCTCACAAAAATTGTGAGCGATTCTTTGGCAAGCAGCCTTTTCAATACTTTGAGGCATTTTTCTGACAGGTTTCAACAATTGAATAAATGCATAATGCATGAAAATTACCCTTAAGTATGCTATAAACAGCTGCAATATGAACAGTGAAGGTACGAGGAAGGCTAATATGATATGATTTCCAAACCATGCAATTTCAAAAATTTTGAATTTTATTTGTGAATATCTCTCAAAAATTTGGAATCTGTGCCCCAAAATTGGACAAAATTTGGAAGAAAAGATATTTTTGAGGGATAAGGTATACAAAAAATGGCTTAAAGTGATAAAAAAACTCATCTAATGTCTTGCATGTGCACGTGGACGTATGTATGTATGATTGCATGCCTTAAACAGAGATTGCTACTATTTGTATAGCACTTACCTCAGGTATACCACTACCACAAGCATACGGTGCAAAGTACATGACAAGCACAACTGTCACGCCTGCAAATGCCAAAGCAAAGATGACAAAGAACAGGTAATTGAGACAGTAGACTCCAACTGATGAACCACCGAGACCAAAAACTTGCGCCCATGTTCTCCATTCTTCACAATTATCTTCGCCAAATTTGACTGTACTTGACCAGCAACATGCCTCTTTGTTGAACCAAAACTGTTCAACACAAATGCCTTCTTTTAAATCTGTCATCCATTCAGCCCCAATATCAATAACACCAGCCACAAACCCAGCACATATACCAACAATTAACACGACGAGCCAACCAGACCAAGCATCATGGAGACCCTAAAGAGAACAAAATAATTCATCAAAGGAAACAATAGCTCATCCATCCATCCAAATGACTTTTAGTGAAGTTTGAAAAATTAAGAACTTACATAAATTTGGAATGAGAAAACAAAGTATCAGTGAATCTTCAACCAAAAAGATCTTAGCCATGACAAATTAAAGACTTTTAGGTTGAAAATTTAGGATTTAGGTTGGACAGAACATTTTATTCCAAAACAGCTTGGTACAGTAATAACGTTTGTAACCTATATTTATAAACTAGCCTTAGTGAACAATATAATTGGAGAAACCTTGCTGTCTATGAAGATATGATTCTATATTCTCATTTTAACAAAATTACAATTGCATACTGAATTGTGAAAAATGATACAAAACACTATTAGTCTTAATCTGAAATTTAACTACTTGAGGACTAGTCATGTTTAATAACAAAGAATGCAGACTGAAACCTACAGTCCTCTGCTGACTTACAAATCCCAAACAATACTGACTAGTCCATGCAATCTGCTGCAGCCTGGCATATGCCATACAATGCAGAGTAGCAGGTGTACTCTGCTGCAGACTAGCAGGTGTACTCTGCTGCAGACTAGCAAAAGCCATCGAAGATAAAATCCTCTGCAGACTAGCAGATGCCTTGCACAGTGTAGACAGGATAGTCACTTTAAATGAATGCCCAAATTAATGCATTTACAACTATAACTAACCTTAATGCGTTCGATGATGCTTCCTCTCTTCCATTTGGTTACCTTCCGTAGTCGTATTTTATCCCTCGTTCTATCACGGCACCAATCAATAGTATGAAAGTCATCATATTGTCCTAAAGCCTCCGCTTCGGAACCTTCAATCCACATATCATCTGTCAAAGTTCGTGCCCTTTTTCGAAGTTTGATACTTTTAAGAATCAACTCTTCTTCATCGTCAATGTAAGATGGTTCTGCTATAGGAGCGGGTGAGTCCATTTGTTGGTTCTGTACAACTCCGTTTTGTCGCTCCTGACCACCCTCTCCACTGAAGGTGACCGTGCCATGGGAATTATCGTCGCTGTCAGCAGCCAGGTTCTCCATCTCAAGCCACAGTGAAATAGGCGCGTAAGAGTTCTTGTATCTTCTGTGAAAATGAATGGTTGCAGCCTCTTTGATTCCCTCCTTAAATCAACTACAAATTAATGCCAATAAACAACTCAATTACAAACTTCTGCTCATATTCAGCATTGCCCTCATCGTTCATTGTTATCCTCACAATACAGAAGCCAACAAAAAACAAAATATGTATCTACTGCATGGGAGACAAGGCAGGGAAGCCAATAACCTGCGGCCTTCGACTCTTCTGAGGACAATCCAATAAATATGTCGACACCTCCGATCTCTTTAACACAAAATCGCGTTCATACCACGTAACCACAGTGACGATTTCTAGAAACGCTGGAAAGAACTCGCGTCGCACATGAGGCTTTAAAACTGCACTCCCTGAACTACCCGGTCTTAATTAACAATGTCCTTTGTACCTCAACGCGGTTAGGAAAAAATTGACAGACATATTAATTGTCAACTGATGGAATGTTCGCGATATATAGAAATAACGCTTGGTTACCTAGTGGTTAACTCTGATGGCCAGTACTATCAATTCCAAAAATCAATGCATGAATAACACCACCGATATACAGCCTTGCTGACTTAATAATAGTCATTTCAGTAAACAAGCTCAATAAACGAGAACAACAATAAACATTGATATGCTTCCATTTTGGTCCTTCCTAGAGACACTTGTCATCCATGTTGGACTGTTAACAAGATGACAGTTGGCCTCGTTTTGAGAGAGAGAAGGAAAAAGGTTGTAATTAGTCTTTTTTTACACTGTCCATTGTTATCCATGATTCATCATCATATTTCATCATATCACAGCCATAGACAATGACGTAGAAGAAAAACTTTTCTGGCCATAGATATGTCATACTATACGCACTTTAACTGTAAACGGTCAAACGTCAGTTTGGCCTTAGTAATTTGAAATTGTTCGCTGGTAACAAAGGAGGCCTTGAACATTCCTATCTCGGTTTTTATACTATATTAGCAAGATTTTCCACTTAAATATATGTGTAGACCAGCGACGTATCTTCTGGGTGCGCTAGGTGTACGCAACACACCCTGTAATTTCACCATCATCAGTTGCCGTCTTCGACCACCATGGATCGCCATCTGGATCTGCGCCAGTTCCTTTGGCCTACTGTACGATTCTGCTGTAGGCACAGGCATATCTTTTCCAGGGGGAGGTGGGGTCCCATAAATTCATGGCAATTACTCATGGAGGCTGCCGACGTCACAGGATAGAAAGATGCTTTGGAGGTAAATAATGGAGGGACAGGGGCAGTTGACACACAAATTTTAAAAGCATGTTTTTATGGGGACTTCAGAAGTCACGGAGCTATTCTAACTTTACAATAATGTTAAAAGTGACGGAAGATAACACCTAATCGGTGAAACGCACTTATAGACAGGTTTAAATATTTTCTATTTTTGCTGTAGGCACAGGCATATCTTTTCCAGGGGGAGGTGAGGTCCCATAAATTCATGGCAATTACTCATGGAGGCTGCCGACGTCACAGGATAGAAAGATGCTTAGGCTAGGGTTCCAAGGTGATTTTCTTGTACATTTTTCATTATTGTCGTTACTTGATCTTGACTAAATTGAATGATGTTAATATAACAAGGATGAAGAAGAAACAAGTAAAAGCAAACAAAAAACGTGACATATCATCTGTGAATAAGAAACAGTTCATTCCAATTTAGATTATCAGTTCCATTTAGGCATCCAAAATGTGTTCTTTCTCATGGTGTTTCTTGATACGAAGGTGTCAAAAAGTTCATCAATTGACACATTCATGACCTCTTTATTGCGTACATTCATTATTGCTACGGCATTTAATACTCCTGAGACATATGTGATCATGGGTACGTTTTCAACCGCCTTAGGCCAAAAAAAGATCTCATAGCCGTGCAACTTGAGACAGGCAAAGTCAACCTCTGTGATTAGTGATCTGTGATTATGAAAGTATTCATCAATTAAAATCAACAACATAGGGGCTCTTCCAAATGTGCCCCCTGACATCTGGCTCTGTTGATAAGCATAGGGGCTCTTCCAAATGTGCCCCCTGACATCTGGCTCTGTTGATAAGCATATCCGCAGTAGCATAAGCAGCAGCAATTTGGGGCATCTTTATGATAGTGTTGTTGAATGTAATCGACTGATTTTTCTTCTCTGATAAGAAATTGCTCAATTTTCATTAGCTGTTCACATGCTTTAGCAGGCTCAAATTGGTCAGTCAACCCAACAAGCATGCTATTCAAAATGGTGAAATACGTTTGCTTGTAAAGGTCTTGTGCAGTGACTGGAAAAAAGCTTCCTTGACCTCGTCTATGTGTCTTGGAACTTTATGTTGTGTTGGTAATTTTGGCTCCTTGATTGATTGATTTCTAGCAACAGCATTTAACATTGACTGCCAAATGCAAACAAAACGGGTATCAGCTTTTGCAGCTGATACAGACTGTCTGATGCATTTAATTGTCTTCTTATGGTCTGCAAAAGGAAAGATGGATTCCCCCAAAGTTGAACTGCCCCCTTCAACAAAGGTAAATACCGTCCTCAAAATCTCTCAAAAGAAGAATTCCGAAGGGCTAAGCCATTGCCTACAAAGCATTGATACAAATCTATCTGTCTTCAGTGGTTGGTTTTGGCAAACCTTGGCAAACCTTCAGTGGTTGGGTTTGGCAAGAATAACGATCTGGGGATGGGCGCTAGGCTCAATTGGTTGTGGTCAAATTTTTACACTCATCTCAGTAACCAAATCAAACTACTAAACAATTGATGAAACATAAAATTAAACACTTGATCAATTAATAAATCATCAACTAACTAACCCAGGCACTCAGTCGACCAATCAACAGATAAACAAAACTAAGTACGTATTTCCTCTAATGAACACTGCCCTCTGATAAACGCTGCTGCACTTGTAGGAAAACATTTGGAAAGAATGCTGCCTTTCACTGTCACATGACAGCCATGTGTACGCTTTTTCCAACTATCTTCGAAAATTCTCGCTGGCTTCCTTTTTCCATTGCCTTGGCCTACTTCATCCACCATTGCCGCAATGCCTCCTTTCAAATCTTCGATATTTTCTGCTTGACTTTCTTCTCCTACTGACTTACTTGCGTATGTTTGTTCCTTATCGTTAGATCTTATCACAAAATTTCGTCAGCAAAGACCCCTCCCTTCCACCTCTGGCGCTCTCTTGCCCTGTGACCTTCCACCGTGCCTTCCACTAACAGATTTGGAAGGCGAACGAAACTTCCTCTGAGAATGTGTCCTGCATATTTCACCTTTCTCCTCATCATATCATCCAGTAATCTACTCTTGGTGTTGACCAACCCAAAATCTACTCTTGGTGTCGACCACCACAAGCACTACTCTGTTGGCGACCATCTCAAGCACTGCTCTGTTGGCGACCTTCTCAAGCACTGCTCTGTTGGCGACCATCTCCAGCACTGCTCTGTTGGCGACCATCTCAAGCACTGCTCTGTTGGCGATTTTATCTTTCCAGCTGGATCTAATTATCCTTCCTGAGACACTACATCTCAAATGCTTGTATTTCTTTCTTTGTTGTGTTATAATACCAGACTTTATTGCCATAGCTAGCTACAAAAAATGTAGGCTTTAAGTAGAAGCAACTTCAGCTTGATGTTAATGTACTTTCTCAGAAACTCTTTGCATTCCCAAAACTGTCTTTAACTTTGTAATTTACAGGGTGTAAATATCATGGCCAAGATGTGGATGATTACGTTTACCATACGATGAGTCGTAAGCTTTTTCTGCGCTATGTTTCGAGTGATCCTTCTCCCATCGTTGGACTGGCTTAGGACATGGTAAACGTCAATCATCCGTACCTTTGACTGAGTTGAGATGGCCTACAATTTTCAGACATTTGTATCAGGTTGTTTACATCCTTGACAGCTAGGCGCGCACACGTTGAACAATAAAATCCGCAAAAAGCCAGTAGACAATAGGCATTTTCCCAAACAAACCTTCAGTGAAATGCCAGCAAGAAAACAGCTGAATGCGTGATCTAAAAGTGTAGTTCCACACTGGAAAGGGAGGCTAGCAATTACTGGCTCAATCGGATGCTTCCCTTTGGCAGTAGGAGTTGCTGGAGATGATACTTTGGTGAAATGTTTGCTTTTGCTTTTAATTTTTCGAATAAAACCGACAGAAATTACAATGGCTGTATTATTCCTCCAGTATTCATTAGACTGTGCGTTCAACATGACAATCTATTAATTTTTAAAATCGTGCGCAATATAAGGCAATAAATGTAATAGTTGCTTGCATTTGTAGCACGCCTCGGTACATTATTCACCGTACCACCTTGGCATAAATGTAATTGATTGATTTACTTCATTACTGCCGTGAATATTACTGCTCTATAGTCGTAACTAAAGCTACTACAAGGTAAAAGATAGTTTACAGAAAATAAGTTATATGCTGGAATCTTGATCATGCAGTGAAAGTTGTAACGTAGGTCGGCATGGGATTCAAGTGCTATTACTTTTGCGTCGTCACATTTCATTGGCTGGGTCTTGTTGTATCATCAAGACGAAACTAAGTTTTACTTGCTGATCTCTTTTCAAGAGGAAGAATACGCCCAAAGAACTTTCTAGATTTTCTGACGAAGACTATATGGAAGTAATTGAGTTCTCGCTAGCTTGGCCTTTTAATATGCTCAGATACACTGCTCAATGATACTTTATCCAACTTTTTAAGTTTCCAACCAAACAGTCAAGGTGTAGACTGCTATAAGTACTCTCCATCAGCCTCTGTCGTTGCAAGATAGAACAGGCGACCTGAGAGTACAATCAGCAAAAACGCCAATAAACAATTGATTGCAAATAAAAGCATTTACGTTGTTTTGATATTAACTAAATAATAAAAATAAATAAAAACAAGGATTTTTTTGCAGTCGAAAACCCACCATCCACTTGCTTAACAATGCTGAAAACAATAGTCAGTCCATTCACTATCAAAGCACTTTATTTCAAGCCTGGTTAATGATTTCATGAACCAAGCCGACAACATAGTGGTTTCTATAGGAAATCTTGAATAGTCCAGTTGCCATATCTCAGGCAATTCTCGTTTTATTGGAATGAAATTTGACAAATTTCTTATTTTTTAAGTTCTCTGGGAACCCAGGATCAAAAGTTGTCACTTCTATAAATGGATGATTCATGACGTCGCACTTTACCAGCTCAGTATGAAAAGCGTCGCATTTTCAGTGGTGAGGCCAAGGTCTTTTTAATCCGGTGGTCACAATCATAAATTTACTTCTTTTTCTTCTGAAAGAATGCCCTGTGTTCTTCTATAGGGATCTGGTGCAAACTATGATAAATGGAGGCCTTGTAGGAACAATGCCGTTTGTAAGCGTAGACACCAATAGACGACCACTTAATGAAATGAGTGGACAATTATAACTCGACTTGGTAGATAATTATAATTGTGACTTGATTTGTTACATCTTAATTTTTTATCTGCTTTACTGTTTTTCATCTCGTTCTTCTCTAGCTATTTCACTAGTAATGCTTATTCGACTTTGTAATGGGTGATATAATTAACAAGACAAAACAAAAGACGCGCTAATGAATCTCTTCATGTCCAAAAGAAATGCTTGTCACTGGTGTGTACGCTGCGTGAATCTCATTGCAGATTCCACATTTATTTTACTGTCCTATGCAATGAAAGTGTATCCTGCAGGTGAGAGCACAAGTCATGAGCAGGTTTCATTTTTAACTCGTGCACATGGAACAGCAATGCTGGTTTGGTAGACCAAAGAATTGGATTGAAATGCATGTGTAAATGACAGATTATTCTTACGCCATCATAGTTGCTCCATCTTCAAGAGTACGATCAGATTTTGTGTTAGAAATTGACAAATGACACCATTTTGAATGCAGTCTGTGCCAAGGAAGTCAGCCTCACTGTAGTTTGAGACAATGGTTAGTCATAAGAAGCTTACAGACGGCAAAACTGGTTATTATTAAGAGACTTTTTAATAACTGCTAATAGCCATTGCGTGTAAATCAAAGCAGCTGCCTGAGTATCTAAAAACAAAGAAATTGTCTCTTCTTTACTCCTACGAAATCCTTTTGCGATTGTCCTCTCTGTAATCAGTGACTTTCCCAGAAACAATAGCTGAGTACTAGGGAGCCGAGAGCAACAATGCAGGAATCGTGTTGAGAGGGATTGCCAATGGAGTTCCAATCAACTATAGGGAGGTCATGAGATAATGATGATCACGAATCAAAAATTGATGATCCCTGCAATAAAAAGTAAGGAAGAATATCGATGTTCTGAAATTACCAAAAGTACGTAAATTTCAAACTGATTTCCATCAAAAAGGGCTTGATATCTGAAGTACTGACGACGGCGAATGCCTCAGAAATTTTTTAAAGCTTCAAGATGTACCACACAAGATTTGTTTCTCAACTCTCCTGCACGAGACAACTATTTTAATTCTTGTAAAATATAAGACTCACGAACTAGACAGTCCTGATTTAATTATTCCGCGAAATGCGATGAAGTATTATAACCATACACCTACAAGTAATAGCGTCTGGTCGTTCCTTTCTCAAGTGACATTAATCATATTTAAGGCAAAATAAGTCAAATTACTAGCCGTGATCATTAAGTAACTTCGCACCGTGATTGTGGCAAGAGTGATATGAAATTGAAGAGAAAATTAAACAAATGGCACCACTTGGCAATCAGAAGGTTCCCATTACAGATCAGACCACAAGTGCAATTGGTTTACGTTCATGTGAATACAGATCATTAAAAATTTTACGATGTTTCACAACTGACCCCTAGAAAATACTCCCACCCAGTGCAGCTATTGTGGTAATGATCTAATTTTCACAAATATATATCTATATATATCTACAAACATACATATATAAATTCTTCAAAAAATAAACATTTTATTATTATCTGAAGAATTTATATAATCTGTTAATGAACATAGGAGACCGAGGCTTTTGTAGTTTGTTTTACATATATA
>JANTCA010057081.1:0-17123 GCA_024741275.1 Chironex yamaguchii
GAGATGTTTAGCTCGGGGTCGACGCTCGGATGGTTACAGTCATAAATTTACTTCTTTTCTCTACACAAGACCACCCTGTCGAATTCCGTATTAAGTAGTGGAAACGATGATGAGTAGATGCCTTGAAGATGCAAAACACATGCCGCTTGTACAGCGTGTACACCAATAATCAGACACCCATTAGTAGATTTGGACGATTTGGGTTGAA
The DNA here is from genome assembly GCA_024741275.1 of Chironex yamaguchii. Lineage (NCBI taxonomy): Eukaryota > Metazoa > Cnidaria > Cubozoa > Chirodropida > Chirodropidae > Chironex > Chironex yamaguchii. The sequence continues at coordinate 209 of JANTCA010057081.1, forward strand.
TGACTAATAGTCTTTCGACCTTTTTTATGGAGATGTTTAGCTCGGGGTCGACGCTCGGATGGTTACAGTCATAAATTTACTTCTTTTCTCTACACAAGACCACCCTATCGAATTCCGTATTAAGGGGTGAAAACGATGATGAGTGGATGCCTTGAAGATGCAAAACACATGCCACTTGTACAGCGTATATACCTATAGACAGAGCTATTGCTATAGAGCTGTTTAGCTCAGTAGGAAAGGCGTCATATTTGCAGTCGTGAGACCCGGGTCCGACTCCCCGATAGTCAAACTTGTACCTTAATTTCTGTTTTTGATCCTTTCTTGGTCGTTCGAGAGTGTAAAGATTTGCGCAAGTTTTGGGATGGGGAATATGTCAGAGCTTTTTATGATATTTTTACTCGCATTTTTATTGCAATTTGCCTTTTGCTCATCGATGTTCTTAACCATCTGTGTGGCCTATTTCCCTAGAAACATGATCAATGTCATAATAGCCAGGCGTCAATGCGTCCTACTGCACACAAGAGTATGATACAGTACACTCCCGATAACTCGAACCTCCAAGGGACCAAAAAAATAGTTCGAGTTATCGAGTGATTTTTGTGAGAAAGTATTAGTGAAGGTTCAACGGGAATTCAAAAACAGTTCGAGTTACTGGAAGTTCGAGTTATCGGGGGTTCGAGTTATCGGGAGTGTACTGTAGTTTATGAATTTTCGTGCCAGTGTGAAGCCAGATTGTTCCACAAATTTGCTTATCATTATCATTATCCTTTCATTATCTTACCTACTTTTTCTTTTATTCCTTTGTACATTTTCTTTTTGTCTTTTGTCGCCCAATCTTTGGTTTGTTTCTTTCTTACTGGCCAATTTTCTATCTCACCTTACAATACAACTTCTGGTTGGTACAAACTCAAAATCAAATCAATTTTCCAACGATCTGCGCTTAGCTCACTCTTTGTCAATGCATGTTATTAGTAAATGTTATTAATGAATGTTGAATTCCACTCCTTCGGATGACGTTCTATTATTGTTGACATTGTATGCTATTCAATGAATTATTGCCACTTGCAGAAGACTGATGATATATGAAATACCTTTTGATTTGCAAGACATATTTTAATACACTAATATTATCATCAGTTTCATTGATGAACTATTATTACTGCTTAGTATAAACATTTAGGCTGCAAGTTGTATGCAGAACGTAATATCTACTATTGACGACACAATGTAAACAGCAAAGATAAAAAACAAATTTGCCTGTCCATATCTGAACAAGGCGACGTAAAAAGATCACGAGGACTGAAATGAGAATAAAAACCCAAAGCTACGTTACCGGCCTAATATCAAATGGAAAATCTTAAATTCACGCGTTCAAACTAATTATGCAGCGAGAGACTCATCCAAAAAGGTATTATTTGACAATGAGCAGGTAGCTACGTCGTAGTACTTAACAAACAACAATGTCCAATTTATTGCTTAAGTTAGTATTGAACATTGGCCAATGGGGAAGAAATAATAGAATCAAGTAACCTCTATCCTGACGTATCCACGCAAGGTCTAGATGGGTCACTATAGTCTTCTTGAGAATAAAAGTCTCATGACGTATCTTTTTCTGTAAAGATGTGCCACAGAATTTTTATATAGATATATGCGCTCTTTAGTTCTCTTTCACCAGAACTAAGGGCTACAAAATTACTATTCGTATATGCACAAATGACTCTTGTCGTGTTGAATTCTGAATTAAGCTTGATTTTTCTACGATACTGTGCACTTTTCAAGCATACTTTTACCCTATTTCTTAAATTGTAAATCTACAGTGTACATGTAATAATACGTTGTATAGAAACCCTTACATTTTCTTACCCTAATGAAAACTTACCAGGGTTTCTTTGATGGGCGATCAATGTTAGCCTAAAGTCTTAGGTCAAAGTATCGGGCGGCACAGATCTCCGTTTCTTTATCCTTAGGGCCACAGCTGTGCAAGCACAGTGAATGCTACAGTACGGGGCTGGTATTGTGTGTTAAAATTTCATAATCTATCCCACAAGTGATGAGTGCTAACCATGGTAACATTACGTACCATTTTTAAAGTCTTGGTATGACCTGGGCATGGATTCGAACCCACAGCTTTTCGCACGTAAAGCGACCATTCTACCACTATGCTATTTCTAGACAACATACGACTATTATTGTGCTACAAAAGGAGATAGCAATCTTCATTTCTGTGGCGTAGGCAATGTTAGCTCGACTTGTCGGCTGGTTACCACTTGTAATAGACAAAACCTCGGTACGTAATGAGTGTACGTTCCTAATTGAAGAAACAAGAACGTCTTTATTAGATTAAAACCAAGTTTGTAACCTTAAAAATCTTTTGTTAAACGCAAGATTTTTCGTTAGATCCGTTCAAAATGTTCAGTCCTTGATTCTTCTTTCCATGGCAGAAAGTTTTGGAATTTCGAGGGTGAAATCCCCACCATTACAGTTTATTAGAAAGAAAAACGATAGACTACATAGAATTAATACATTACTACCTCTTGCTACTATTTCATTTCCATTTGTAGATCCTCTCTTGGCTTGTTTTGGCTGCAGTCTACACATGTCAATGATCTGTTGAAAGTGATAGTTACTCTCCTCTACTGCATCAATGCTCAGGTTTTTCTGAATTGCAACCAAATATCTCCGTCTGAATTTCATAAAATCAGATTCGTGATTTGTTGTCGCAAAAAACTGTGGAGGTTTTGGCAAAGAATGTTTTACATTAAGATATTTTATTTCGTGAACATCCAATCCAAATTGATATGTACCGTCTAGTTTCAATAACCTGGCACAGTTGTTAGGGATTACTTGCGACGTTTTAGCCCTCTCTTTAAACACATGATAAAAACTGCGTAGCCTTGCTGTCACTTGGTGGCATCCTTTCAATTGCTTTTGATCGTGGCCCATGATGTAAGGTCCTTGATAGTTGGTTTGCTGTACTGAGGAATCAGAAAGTAGGGTAAGTTCGAAGCAACGAATGAAGTGCCATTTTGATGTCTGAACTACGCAGACTGCTGTCAATTTGATCGGAGAAGCCATCATGACCATTTCATTGTGATGGAACATAGTACATATGCGAGGATAGTTCGTTGTCTGTGTATTCGACAAATGCCCATTTGCAAGAGTTATCATCACCATGAAACCAACAAAAGTAACTAACCCATGAGTAGACTGAGCCATTGCTTTCCCTTGTAAGTGTCAGGATTAACAAGTCTGAGATGAATTTTGTGTTGTTGCACTCTGATCAAAGCTGCCGATGCTGTCTTTGTTTTAGGGTTATTATGAACTGAAATTTGAGTGATGTATTGCGCCCGCAAGGTCGAAACCATTTCTTGTGCATATTGGCTGCTCGTAACCTTAGCAGTAAACATTTAATCTCTATTATTTTGCCACCTCTATGACAAGTTCAACCAAAAGAATGTAAATAAAGTCAATTGATACCACGCCTGGATTGAGACGTATCTTGTGCCTGTTTACTTTTGTTACAACAGTAGTTTGTCGGAGTCGTTATAATTATTATAACTATATAGCTATAACTTTTTTATGAATCATATCCTCATTTTGAAGTTGCTTTATAAAAGAATTAGTATGTAGTTTAATTGGGCTGCAAAATAGAACCATGGGATTACAGGAGAGGTCTTTGATGATAATAAGGATTAATATTTCTACTGACTTGATACTTTTCAATTAATATGTCATGATTTTAACTTCATTCTTTCATACTGTTGCACGTTTTAAAGCAAATTAGTTAAATATTCTTAAAACCACCTTTTTTTCCTTTTTGCAGTTCCAGATGTATTGACAACAGTAATATTGTGTTTGACGGGAAAATTAAAACTTACCTCGTCACTTTAAATGACGAAATTTCAAAAAGGATGCTTTGTTTTGACCTTCTTGTTTTAAAATAGTAGTTTTTCATTTTAAGGTATGGGTCTCGTTAAAACAGAACTTATTTAGAGCAGAACCACTTTCGTTCAAGGAAATTGGGTTACTCGTTTAGGGCGTTGTAAATAACAAATGATGACAAAGTTTTTCATTTCCCAAGACTTCCATGGAACGTGATGTTCCATATTGATATCCTTTTTTCGATGGGTGATTTTTGTGAGGTGAAAACTGTGAATGTTTTGTAATAGTATGCTAATACTTAGTGTCCATTTCAAAGTTAGAGTAAACGTGTTACGTCAACACTGTGTTCTTGTAACGAACATGTTTCAAAACACTGTCACCTTTGCCCATACTTAGAGAACAATGGTTTGAATTTGTCAGTAATATTGTATGACAATTATCTGTTGCAAATGCGAACTTGCTGGAAAGGAAATTCAGAGAAAACCCTTGGGTATCCTGGTTCTAAAAATATGGAGCGTAAATCACAAATTACTAAAAGACCTCAGATGCATTTATAGGCCCACGTGCTAGAAAGTAGCTACTTTTACCTCCTAAAGAAGACAAATGCAAACCCAAATATGGTTAAAAAACAAGGGGGCATGTGCGTAGAAACTCGTTGTCTTTAGAGATCTGAACACAGTACTTCAGTTTGGTCACAGAATATGCAGGTTACGAAAAATACTTACAGTCGAAATGAAGAGGGTTAATCCAGGACATCATTTATAAACGGTACAGTTGGACAACATGGCCATCATGTATCAAACCGTTAAAATTGGCTGAAGTGGCAGTCAGTTGTGATTTAGATGAAATGGAGAGAAGAATGTTGAAGTTTCTTGCACTTGTCCACACAAGTATACCATTTGGTATTGTGTTAAATGAGGACAGTCAGTCAACCGCCATAGTCCTGAGGAGGACCGTCGGCATCTCTCGTCTTTTTGCAGCTTCCTGTAGTTCTGGTAGTCCACCTTCCACGTCTTTCATGATGTTATCCATCGACCCGATCCTCCTGGGATGCTGCCTTCTATGGTAGTTAGAAGAACACTGTTTGGTCTTCTTTTCCGGTGGCAGTATTTGCTAATTCTTGTCCGCTTCAGCTCTTCCAGGGAATCCTTGTGTTGGATCATTCTCGCTGCCACCCTCACCCAACTGTTAGTTCGTCTCTCCATCCAGCTGATGCGTAGTACTCCCCGCCACAACCATAACTCCAAAACCTCAATTTTCCTCTCGTCTTCTTTCTTCAGAGTCCAGTTCTCACAACCGTACAGTGCAACTGACCACACCATTGATCTGGCTATCTGCACTTTTACTGAGGTGTTGATGACTCTGGCCTTCCATACCGAAGACACATTCTACATAGAGAATATTTGGTGTCGATATTCACGCTCCACCCTGCGGGAAAGGGGCCACTCAGTTTAGCGAGGCTGCCCGTTATGAAGTCGAAACGCGTAGCACTTGATTGTACTTCCCAATAAGCCATAAGAAAGGGTTTTACACCAAGGATCTGTTGAACTGGAGACGGCAATCGTGTGAATACAGTTGTACCACATTGTTATCGTTTTATTTTTTGATGTTCGTAGGCTGCTCAGAGAGACTCCCCTGTGGCGGAGCCACGAGGGGAATGGGGGCACTAGTTCCTCCGCTTTTCCCCTAAGATGGTCCTTCGCTTTATCCTATATAAGAATCGGCTTGAAAGCTGCCTGAACGCTCTTGAACAATTTGAAAAATGAATTTCTCACTGTCAGGTGAAAGATTAAGTGTGCCTCTTGACATTTTGACGCATATAAATTTCTATTGTTTTAGTCTTTCAAATTTGTAACTTCAAATTTCCTGTCTCAAGTTGTAGACAATATGAAGGCCTTGCCATTCTTATAGCTAAAGAGGTTTTCCTAAAAGCAAGGGGGGGTTATGCTAAGTCTTTGATTATCCATTGCATCCGTTGCCAATGTTTGCATTTCGTAATTATCTTAATTTTTAGTGGGGCTTTGATCTTTACTACTTTTATTTATAATAGGGAATTGGAGATCTTGTACTTGCTTATCAGTGCTTACGATTAGCCCTTGCATCTGATAATAATCACTCAGAGGCATACAACAACCTTGGAGTGTTAGAATATAGAAAAGGTCACATGGAACAGGTAAGATTTCATTACCTCTGCTCAAGTTAGTATTTCGTAATTCATAAACTGTACAGCTACATCGTCTGTTTCGACAATGTTTTAACAATTCGACATAGTCATTTAGGGCGTCTTGTTACGCAATATTGAATTGAACAGTGGTTATATTTTAAACCGATTTTAAAAAATGCAAAGGCTGTAATTACACTTCATCCCATGTATTTCTTTGGAAGTAGCAATACTTCAAAATGACGAGAACTGTATCTCCTGGTACACGATTGTAAGTTTAACGTAAAGTTGGTCTCAAATAAGCTTTTAACCCATTGTTGTCACATAACTCACCGAACTGCGGTTTGCAAACTAGAAAGTATTGTCGAGTTGAACATCTCAGGGTAGATGACTGAGACACTGTGACCCATTGGCAGAGAAACAATTAACACGCGACCAGTTCTAAGTATCGTAAAAAGGACTGAGGGAACGTGTGACTGGGGAAGTAAATAGCTGTAAAATAGACAGAAAATTGGGTCAATCAGAATTTAGTAAGAGAACAGAATTGTAACGAAGGCCACAACTGTGACCAGACTCAACGACGAGGCAGCAAAGTATCACAGAAAATGAAGGAGTTAAAGAAGTTCAAGTGGGTACTAAAACCAGCAACACTTAAGGTATAATAGAGAAGATAAGGACGGCGAAACTTGTGTAGTTGGGCGAATGAAACTTAAAGTTGTATGCAACTTACAAAAGTCAAGGTTCAAAAGTGAAGATGAGGTACTTGTAGTCTTTAGTTAGTCCCCAATGCTACTCCTTGATGCTCGGCATGGGAAAGGTATACCAAAAGGATGACAAACACATGTGCACAAGGTAACCACAATATAAACATGCGGTTGCTGTATGAGAACATAGTACTATCTGTTTGATAAAATAATGCCACACGCTGTTATGGTATTCACTTAAGTATTGATCTCTTTATACACGATTTCTATCTCTTTGATAGTTTTTTGTGACATTTGGCATATTTTTCGTACTTTATAGGCCAGGGCGTTTTTTCAGTCATGTACCTCACTTACTGACGTTGCTTACGAAGGTCACTACAACCTTGCAGTTCTCTCTGAAAAGGTACAAGTTTCAGAATATTTATAGCATTGGTTTGTTTGAAATTTACAATACCGCAACGTCTCACATTCGGAAGTCGTAATCACACTACAACGAGTAGTATTTCACTTGCTTCCTACTTTTTGCTTTCATGTTCTGTATACTTTTTGTGAATGTTACTTTTAATGAATTCTACTGTTTACGGCCCTTGCGTCTGGCTGTACGTTCTGTCCACCTTTTTTCACGTTTCTTATTTATCTACAATTTATTCCCACTCTCCCTTCCCTCTTGGTCACCATTTAGTTTCTTTGATTGCATTCTTCCTTCTTTCACCCTTCCCTATGTTCCATTCCTCCTTCCTTCCTTTCTTCCTTCCTTTCTTCCTTACCTCCTTTCTCCCTTACTTACTTATTAGTTGCCTTTCCTTCTTTCCTTTCTGGCTTGCCTTTTACCTGTTCTCACCGTATTCTTGCTTAGTTTTTTCCTTCATTGATCGTACCCGGTCTTCCGTCGCAGCAAATTCCTCCGACTATTACTTACCCATACATTATTTTCTCCGACATTTGTCTTTTGTTTATAGGTTTTTGCTCCTGAAGCGTTTTCATTTCTTTTCTATTACCCTACAATTCCATGGCACTGTCTAGGAATCTTATCTAGCCGGACTTGACTTTGTTATTGTAGATCGGAGACGTTCAAACTAGCTTTAAAGCCGTGATGAAATCTGTGGAGGCATTTCCTGAGCACGTAGAGGGCAAAGAACTGCTGAAACAGTTGAAGGAATACCTCACAAGTACCTGATATGGCTTCCCATTGGATATCGATTGCATCAGCATGTACCGGATGCTGTTAAAGCAAATCTTACACGTGTACCTTTTCATTTTGTGCCAAGGAGTGACCGTTATAGACCCCAAATGATGTCTCAGCACTGTGCTATTAAGTAGACAAGAACTCTTACATGTGCGTACACTTGAAATTTTGACTTGCCCTTCGATATGTATTACAGTGTACAAGATAACGTAAAATTCATCTTTATTGAGGTATCACGTTGCATTGAGCATCTAAAACAAGATGATCTTAATATTAAAGGCTAGTAAGCATCTCCAGGTTTTAGTAACATAGTTGTAAGTACCTCTGAATATAACTCAAGAAATATCATGTATAGTACTAGGCTTACATAAACCGTTTCTGTAATTAGTACACTATCAGTTGATGGTAAGTAGGAGACCTTAATGTTTACTTGGCTTTACAAGGTGGAAGTTGCATCGGAATGGAATAAAATAAAATAGAATAAAATAAATTTGTAACTATAAAATACACAGCAGTGATGTTTATGTCGTGTTAGTATTTCTAATGCATTTGACGTGTGGCTGATGTCCTCCTTCGAAGGCCTGTTAGTATTTTCTCTGGAGGTAACATGTTTGCTTGTCAAGGCTGTCGAAAAGATCGACAGTAACGAGCTGGTTGAATGTGAACATGTTTGGATTGGAGTATGCATTGGCATTATACTACATTCTTCATTTTATGATATGTGTGATGTAAACACTATGGAATTGTAGCTTCATGGACGTCATCAAAATCCAAACCAAAGCATTATATTTTGAGCAATAACATTACAGTAAATTACCCAGTACTACTTTTAAAGTTGGGACAACAGAGGAACAAAAGATATGAACAATACTAAACTTAAACCTTTCTTGTTTGTTCAGGTCAAGGTAGAGATCACTCCAACGTGAAAGGGTGTTCGTGACTGATCAGTTTCTTAGTCTGCACTTCGTTAAGTACGTGCTTAGACAGTGTGCCTAAAAGCGACACGTCTGACTAGGGTTCAGATTCAGCAGGAGCCAGTGGTTTGGAAATAGGTGTCTTCGAGATATCTGGTCCTGAGAATTAAATATACGTATCATATGTTGATTTAAAAATGCAAGTTGTAGTAGGAGCAACATAAAAATGCTTGAAGCAGGACAAATCAATGAGAATAATAATCTTACCCTAAATGGCAGGGAAAAGTTCTGTATTGTCAGATAAAGGTTTGAAAGATTATACGGTCATAGCCAGAGAAAAATGAGCAAGATTTTGCCAGACACGTAGTTGTGTACGTTGTACCATCGGCTTGAACAACGGTTCGGGAATGGGGAGTCCTTAGCTGCAGCATACAATTCTGTTTACCATTATTATAGGATTCACTTTCCGAGGCAGGAGTGCCGTGGGAATTAACATCTTGTGAGCTATATATGATGGCAGCAAGAACATGATTGTTATAGATCACTCGAGGACCTTTTTGTTGTGTTCCTAACTGAAACAGGGCTGCGTAGTCCCCCAAAACAATTCAACTTACACTAGACTGAATCTGGACTGTCAAACGAAGTGTCACAGGAGCCCTCGTAGGTAACAAATTGCGGTTGAATAATTTCAGATGTGCAGATCATCTGATGTATTTGAACAATCTTTTTGTGGTACAAAACTTTAAAATCACCTTGAAAATTTGCGACATTGCGCTGAAAACATACTTAACCTACTTTTTCGTATGAATCGTCAGAAAGGAAAGTTACATTTTTTTATACGAAACGTGGATCGAAACTAGCTAATTATAAACATTAAAGTAAAATACAAAAGGAAAATCAAAAAAATACCCTGATGTTTTTCCTGCCAAGGTCAGCATCAATATCGCGGATCAGCTGTTGGATATCCAGTGCTGATCGAGTTCTGGCTGAATAATGTAATGGGTGATCCCTTGCCACTACACCTACGACCCTTACTGCTAAAGAGCGTGATACAATCGTTTAAAAATCGCTTTTTCAGCCTGCAACAAGTCTGTTTCGGTTTAACGACATTTTTGCGCTTACCAGAATGAAAAAATTCCATACAGGCAAGATATCAATCTTATTGCACTGTACAGTTGATCTTAGTGGTCTGTGAAAACAAATTTCTTCGTCGAATGCTTAGTGTAACTCTCACGTCTTGGGTCAGTTGAAGAAATAAGGAGCCGCCATTTTAAGCAAGCAGGACAGGTAACGCGAGATAGAGATAGCGGGTCACCTCGGCGGAGTGACTGGTAAGAACTTGGTTTTCTAGAGTTGTGACCAGTAGCGTTACAGAAAGCATGCACAGAAAATGATATCAAGGGAGAGCTTTATCAAAACCACATGTGTGTTTAAAGCACTTGTTCTGCAACAGAAAGTGTCCTTCAGATGTAACTTTTAATTGTTAAAATTCAGGGTCCTGACGTGGTCAAACTTTCACAATGACCATGGTGTAATAAATTAAGACCTAGGAGCCAGATAGGAATAGCACCACCATAAGTGTAGTTTGGAACAAGAGGGAAGATGGTATCTGCAGCGTCCCGAGTTAGTCATTTCAGGGTACGTTACACATGCCGGATTCATGAGTAAACTCGATAATCATTTCTCAGATTTCTACGCACCACTTTTGATAACTTTTTCGAATTAAAGTACGTTTGTTTACGCCTTTTTAAGGCGTATTTTACAACAATGTTTGATTTCATCAATGAAAATTCACACTTTTTGGATTATCCGATGCAAGGATGCTACTGATATGCTCCCAATGGCACAAATACATTCATTACAAAACTGAAGAGTAGAATCATTCTTACAACCCACGAAAATCTATTTCGAGCAGACTACACTAAGAAAGTGAGACGTATTTGAGGTCAAGTAATGGCTATCTTCCAATCAATACAAAACACTGTTGGCTATCATTAAATTACAAACAAGTCAGAGTCTAAAGACTCTTGTGAATACTGCTTATTTTAAATCGATACAGCAGAATAATTAATTTCCTTTCTTTAAATGTCTAATTCAATATTTGTTCTCATATCTGTTCACCTGACATTTAGGATAATTATAATCGGTACTTATACAGGATAAATAGCAATATTGAATTTGTGTAATATTCACTAATACATAATCAAAAAAATAGCTCTCAGATTTGAGGCGTTGCATCGTGCAACAAAAGTTACATTAATATGTGGCATAGTGATGAAAATGAATTAATATTGATGAAGTAAGTTGGAATTGTCTCTCCAAGAGGTAAGGGAGCTGCGATTACAAACCTTGAATACACTATAACAACTATTGTCACATTAAAACAAGGCTTTTGTTGTCAACGATTCCTATTGCAAATAAGGCATTCCTGACGCATTCATAGTCGTCACAATCCGAAACAAAAACTAGCATGACGCTTATACCTCACTACAATATTTGTAAACTAAATTGCATTTTTATGAGGCAGCTGTTTCACTTTCCAAGATTCCTTTGGTGACAACAGGAGAGACTGAAACTACATTGAAAACAGCTACAAAACAACGATTAAATGTGAAAACAAGGGTAGCACAATAGTTAGGCATGCAGGCCAGAAATACTTCCGATAATCTGGATAGTCCCATGTCATGGCATACACTTATTGGGTGTAAACTACAAACAGTACAAGTTACAGCCAGGGGATAGCATGGTCCAGTGATTAAAAAGTACGACTTTCTTTCCAGAGGCATTGAAACGGAAAACTGTCGTTCTTATCCACCTACACAAACAGCACAAAACGTGTGAGAAGTATCCTCAATTTTGATGGTCAATTTGGAGGAACTGTCAAGTCCCCGCGAGCTGCACTAACTGCTGAAACCTTAAACAGTGCTAAAAACCGTTTGGTATTTTTTGTAACTGACCTACCACTTGAACAAAACCCAATTTTCTACATACGGAAAAATAGAAACAACCTACATACAGAAGGTCAGGGACTATGCTTATTTGGACCCAGTGCTATGTAGACATCATAATACGCAATTACAAAAACCGGGGTACTACAGGGGGCAAGGTTAAGTAATCAGGCTTTCCACACCAAACACAAGTGTGATTTAGTTCCTTCGTAGCACCTAGCTATAGCGAAAGGTCAAGAATAGTCCCAAAACCAATACCATGCGCGCATCAAAGGTGAGAGTGTTCGACTAGCAAAAAATTAAATTAATTACACTGGGTAATATTACTTATCAAATGAAGAAATTGGAATTAGATTAATTTTGAAAAATAAGTCATAACATTAGCACCATTGTACGAATCGGAGTGATTGCTTAATTAATTGTACATTCTTATGTTTCATAACGATATACTTAATTTTTTACATTTTATGTACTCTAAGTGCATTTCAGTGCAAAAATAGAAACTATGACAGAATTAATTTGCCAACAAAAATAATCTACTTTATTTTCAAATGATAACATTCAATTCAAATACACAACACAACCCAAATTCACTAAGAATTCATACAATCATCGTCGTTACAAGTCAAAATGTGCCTGCACTTATTCTTCAAATAAATTTACATAAACAAGTACAAGGATGCAATTTGCCATTTTCGTTTGGAGGTCTGACACTGACCTGGGTGACACTTTCTTTAAGACTCTAAGAGAAACGCTGATCTGCGTGATCACTCTATTCTTATCACCAAACAGTAATTTCAGCAATAGACGAATGACCATCTGACAACAGCAGCATAGCACAATAAGTGTAAGCAACCGGTCGAAAAAGCCCCTACCGTGTACCCGTCAAGGCTGAGACAGCAGTACAAACGTTAATTTTAAGGTAAGTTTACATCTTATCGTAAATCGCAGGAAACTGTCTGCAATGCCTGTGCGATGCATTAGCGATATCGCGAGAGCATCGCAAGTTCGTTTTTACAGGAAATCATCATCCTGTGCCGACGTCACCAACGCTCACTTCTCATATGGTAACAATGGTCTCCAAGGCATAGGCGAAGCTCTTTTTTAATGTTGTGATGAACGCGAAAACAATTGTCCCGTTGCCACTACTTGCTGATAACACTCCATGGTTAAGTTAATACCTAACTAAGACTTGATCACTACCCAAGATCAATGAAATAAGTGCCGCATTTCATGGACGATGCCTGAAAACCACGCAGATGCGTGGGCACAGATCAGAAGCAAGCTGTTATAAATGCAAAGCAGGTAGTTTCCATTCGGTACACAATGTAAACATCATCCTGTTTGACTGCAATCTGGGAATTCTTGGCACAGGATGCGATTCAGAAGTATGCGCTTCTGATATCAGTTTTTAAAAGCCATGAATAGCTGGTCGCTTCAGATTGTTCTCTATTTTTCTTCAAGTACTATTTTCTACTTTTTTTGTCTTTATCATGCCAAAATCATTTATTTCAACTTTAATAACAGCAAACGCTAGAGATAAAAAGGTTCGTTTAAGCATGCACTAAGAAACTGGTAATAGAATGGAAATGCAAGAAATAGAACAAACAGTGTTAAAATACCGTGTTTATGCTACCAGCATAAACTCTCAATCCAGCAGTAGAGTACACTGGTGCATAAAGGCAAATTTGACTGGTAAGATTGTAAGCTCGAGTGTATGTCAAATTCTCGTAAGGTTATGACACAATGCCTGCACCTAAGAGGGTACGACATAAATGGCAACGAAATCGCAATAAGTACACCTTAGCTTTCAGTAATGATCAATAACTCACAATCACACCTAAATCAGAGTGCACCCTTCTCTGAAAAATAAATTTTTATGATTAAAATTTGCCAGCTTCTGCCACACAAACATGAATGACAAATACTTGAGAAACGCTTTGCAATTTGCATGTGGATACTTGTCGGGGGTGTGTGGGGGTATCCGGATTTGGTTTATAACGCTAACAATGCAGAGACATAGATTTCTCCTCATTCAACTCTAATTGGTGACAAGGCAGATTTTCCTGCTGACAGAACACAGGCTCTACGAGCATACTCTGTGTAACATTTTATTTGTGGCATATAAGTTCCTCTCATAATAATCAAACATCATTTGGACCCTTAACGAATCCACAAAGTGGTTCTTGAAAAAGAATTTTGCAACGTTACACGCTTTTTTTATAAGAAACCTACCTCAAGGCTTAGTTCCAAAAGTTCCTTATTCGTGGACCTCTAATCATCAAATTGTAGTACCAAAAGTTCCTTAATAGTTCCTTCATTTTCACTGCACATTAAGTGCCATAAAAATAGCACAGAAACAGGAAAATCATACAAATTTGGAATTTTGCCTTTACTTTTGGCTAGAACTTAGGAGCAAAAACACAAGGAAGGTAAGAACGAAGTTTTACAATTCAAAAGTGAAATGTTAATAAGCATCATGTCTATTCCATTAATATCATCCCATGTAATGTAATCTTCACTTGCATCTTTGTACAGTACTCGAAATTTCCCTAGCTTGGAGTTGAACCACATTATTTGATCAGTATGCCAATCATCGTAGAAGGCACTTATTTTTCGATTTATGATATCATGGTCGTAAATATGGTCTTTTACATTATCAACTCTTTCATTTTCATCTACATCTTCCTCATGTGTCATATTCTTCATCTTCATCGTTGACACATGAATAGCAAACAATCTATGCCAGTATTGGCTGCAAATGAATGGAACCGGCTTCTTAGTTCTTGATGCTTGCAGTTATCAAAATTTTTCAAATCGAAAAGTTTCTTAGGGATTTTGTTTTTAGTAGAATAAGCTCTTTAAATATTTCGCCCTTCTACATGTAGGTTCCTTATAAATTGTTTCCTTATAAAAAAGCGTGTATACAGCGAAGGTTGTGGCAAACAATTGCAAAATACCTTCCAGACATAATCGCAACTAAACATTAAAACTCTATAACGTCCAACATTGAAATTCCCAGTACAAGAAACTTTACTGCCGAGGAGCCATTTTGAGACCACAATGCAAAGAAATCCATGCCCTTGATAAAAAATGGGCACTAGATAACGGGCAAAAGTAGAGACCAATGCATCTTGCTTCCATTACTTGAGACCGACACTGAGATTATGAATAAAAATTATTGACGCGGATATAAATGTTAGCCAAAATCACAACGTCGCCTTCAATTGTGGTAGGATTCCCCATGGCATATTCTGACATAACCATCATTGCCATTGAATATGGCCTCCTTCTTGCATAATTATGCGGCCGTAAGCTTGATACTTCATGCTGTATGGGCTGCAATCAATTACAGACGTCGTTCAGGATACATTTTACAAATATATAATACGGCAATAATATGGCTGCTGATGCCAAATTGCGTAAGGGAAATTGCTATCTCATCAACGCCTCGTGTCTATCGACATTTATGACAACCATGTACTAAGCTGTCAAAAATATACTGATTAAATTCCATTGCTGTCAGAGGGAGCTATGAAAATACGACATCTTCTACTGAGGAAAGATCGCTACCTCTTCGCACAACACATGAAATGCCAATTGTGTGAAGTGGTTTACCCCAAGTCACATGTTTATCATCAGTGGCAGGATAAAACTTACACTGCAAACGGAAGTCTAAGCTTTTGTAGCTCCTAAATTTAAACGTGATTGGGACATCAGCTCTGTGTCTATTTAAAGTTGCTTCCAGTCCATAAGTCGACCATGTAAATTCATAAAGCGATTTGCCATCCTCAACTGGGTTATTCTTCAATTGAAAATTACAGTCCAAGCCAGCAACTTTGAGCGTACTTGATAAGAGAAAAACATAGTCAAAAATATGAAAGTTAAAACTCACTGACGCAAAAATATTAGTTAAAAAACAATTATTCAATCCTAGGAAGAAATTACTATGTCATCACTTTTGCTACCTATATTATAACTGCCATCAATTATTTTACACGGATTTACAGATTTTTTACACATCATTGAGCCCCTTGTAAAAATCATAATATTTAATGCTGCACAAAAAATTTCGTGTCAATTAAGTTTTCATTTAATATAGCAAGTTCTTTTTTCTAGTTCCTTCATCTCCAATGTAATCAGTGGTTTGTTTACTTTAACTTTTCTCAAAGCCGATATTAAACATTTAGTTGGAGAGGGAATCATTACTATGTGGGTAATAAACTGTCATGAATTTTTATTAACTATAGCCTTGTCCCCAAATCTCTTACAGATAAGAGGCACATGCATGATACACATATCTAAAATGCAGCTGTCAACCAAGTACGGCTTTAGCCAATGGCTGAACCAGTGTCACCAACCCATAAAAAGTAATTGAACTCACATGCTTTTCTGTTTTTACTAGCAGCATGAAGTACCAGCGGCAGGGTAAATGAAGGGGGGGGGGGGGTGAGAAGAAATTGAGAGTTTCGGGGCTCTACAATTTACTTTGGCTTCGAATGTATCTCCCAATATTATGTTTGCCACTAGTGATATGAAACTTTGTTAATTTCAATGCAGTTATTTTATAAAACAGAGCACTCGCAGGAAACTATTTTAAAGAGACATCTTCACTACACTTTAGAAGGCATCTCCTGATTTCATATTTACCGACGCTAAATGCACAAAATTGAAGATTTGACAATTTTTGTAACCCTTGTCTTAATATATATAAATCTCACATCGTAACTTAATCATGAAAACACTCTAGGTATTTTAACACTGATAATCTAAAATTCATAATGTATAACATCGCAAGGTAATCTTAAAAAAATCCCCTGATGAGTGAGCTAACACACGAAACAGGCTTGTAGGGATACAAAATGTAGAGATTTGCCTTCTCGTTACTTCGAGATATATACTATGCTCTACGCTTATGTAAACACCACTGTTGTACAGATAAATCGAATCACAGATATTTATGTATATATTTTAATGAGACAATACTCGAAATATATAGAGACAATAGTCCAAACTAGTTAGCTTAAACAGAGTGCTTGTTTTTGCATGTATGTATGTATGTATGTATGTATGTATGTATGTATGTATGTATGTATGTATGTATGTATGTATGTATGTAT